>BSBK01001534.1:2465000-2622500 GCA_027943335.1 Chamaecyparis obtusa
TCCGATGAGAAACTTGTCAAGTGGGACCCGAGACTTAAAGGGAATAAAGATAATATAATCCAATGGAACATCGAAGGTGACTAAGAACAATGGATTATCGACACAGTGTTATCGACCTATCGACTGAGGTCATGGGTAGGAAAAGAAGGAAGAATACAATGCTAAAAATGTTGTATGTTGTAGCTCGAGGTCCAGCAGATGCACCAAGGGTTGCCACAGGTGGTAGTGATGATAAAGCCCTTATGTCAGATAAGGTCATGCTAAGTATTTTTGAACTATTTGAAAAAGGTTGGATGCAGTGGTATAATCGATTGACTGTTGTTGAAAGATGATTCAACTCCAGAAGCCCAATGAACTCAGCTCGACAAATGCTGGTTGAAGATGAAGAGTTTCAGATTAAGAAGTCATTATCTTTGTGTCTTCTGCATTCATGATGACTTTTCAAGTTCTTAGTTTGGAAAGTTTTCCTTCTTTGTACTTTGTCTTTTTGTATTCTGGAAGCTAAATCACTTCATATTCCTATGAAGGATGTAGGCTAGTGATCTCTATATAAATTGGAGAGAATGAAGTAGTGAGGGTCGGAAAACTTGCAATTGTAGCAAGAGTGATTCCATTTACTTAGCTATTTTTCATGTTTGTTGTGCCAGTCATTAGTTTATTTGCATTTGAATAGAAAGAACAGTTATATGTGAAGCTGTAGTTGCTTACTGGATTCCATTTCATGTTGGTGATTGCAGTGAAAGTAATTCCATTTACCTTTCATGTATGATTCTTCTCCTATTCATTCAATTATCTAGATGCATCTAAATAGAAAGTACAATTATATGTGGAACTATAATTCCTGCTTGAATTCCATTTCATGTTAGTAATTGCAGCATAGGTAATTCCATTTACTGTCCATGTATGATTCTACTACTATTCTCCTTAGTAGGATATGCATTCTTAGAGTAGGTAGATTTAGGTTGGAAGATAGACTTTATGATAATCTGTGATCAACATTCCATTGGGGATTATAGATTATCCACTTTTATCCTTGCCTGAATTGTTTGTGCCTACAAACAATTTGGTTAAAACTCATAAGGATTAATCTGATGATCAATAGAAAGACACATTCATTGCATATCAAACACAATCAGGGAGCTATACCTGTCAATTTAGAGGGCAGTGATAGATGACTTACACTAACCCATTTGTTGGTGAACATCCTTTTGTTCTCTCACCTTGGGTGTTAAGAAGAGTCAAAGATTATAAATTTAAAGGGAGGACAAACTGTTAACTAACAGTTTTTGGTGACTCTGCTGGGGAGAAATTTAGAAAGAAAGAAGATATTAAAGTTTTTCTTAGAATTCAGATCATTTCCCCTCTCAGCTTCAATTCATTCGGTCAATAGAATACATGATTAGCAATTATGGCCATTCCTTGGGGAAATGCTATTGGACCCTTGAATCTTGCAGCAAGTCATGATTTACCAAAAGGTTTTAGAAAGAACTTTCCAAGATTCAATGGTGATGGCTCAATATCTACAGAACAACATCTGAATGCTTTTCATAAGGCATGTAGTGTGGTGAATCCTCAGCATGAAGATGTTGCTATTAGATTGTTTGTAGATAGCCTTGTCGGTGATGTTGCAGAGTGGTTTCAAGATTTACCTACTGGATGCATTACCAGATGGCTTGATATGAAACAAAAGTTTGAAGAAAGGTATAAGACCACTGAAGATGCTCAAGTCTTACTATTACAACTGGCTCAAATGAAGAAGGAACCATCTATCTCCATGAGAGATTTCAATGCCAGATTTAATAAATTAATCAGAAGAATACCTGCTGCTAATGCACCCACTGGAAATAATCTCAAGACATTTTACATTAGTTCCATGCCCCCTGAACTTGGTTACCAATTAAGAAGAGCCAATGTAATGGATTTGCAAGCTTCTCAAACATTGGCTGAAGAAATAGAAGATGATATGCTAGCCTCTGAGAGATGGAAGAAGGAATTTCATGCTGAACCCATGAGAAACACAGCCAGTACTTCAATCATTATAGAAGATATGTTGCAAAAGTTATCTCATGAGATAAATGCATTGAAAAGATAGATTACTACACCAAATCATTCATTTTATCAGCCTTACCAATAAGGATCAAGACATCAAGGTAGAAATGAGAATTCACAAAGATTAGCTATTGAAGCTCCTCCCAAAAGATATAATCCTCATGCCTTTCATCTCAGAGCAAATCATGAAGAAAAAGAGAAAAATGTTGAATATCCAAAAAATGAAGATTATCATGCTCCTCATGGTGACTCTGTAAATTTTTATTGTGAGTATGAGATAGATTCAGAAGATGGAGACAATTGTTTTGCTACTTTGGAGGAACCTAAGCTAACTGTGATGACTAGAGGATAGAAGGTTAATGATCAAACCTCTAATGCTGTTCCTGCTAAAGATCAAGTACTTTCTTACAAGGTGGATGAAAGTAATGATGGATTACCTTGGATGAGTCACCAGCAAAGAGAACATTCCCAGCCTAAGGATATTCTTGAAGATCAGGTAAACAGAATTGAAGAAGAAAATGTATCTATGTTTCCTTCTTCTTGTGTTGATGAAAGTTGTAGATTGGATGAAAAGAATGTGAGTGAAGTTTCAAACCATTTTTCTGAAGATTATCCCAAGGCTGATGGATTAATTTTTGATGTTATTGAAGAACATAATAGTGTAGATTCTTCTTTCATTATAGCTGATAAAGATCAGATATCAGAAACATTTTGTTTTGAAGATAATACAATGCTGAATGTCTCTGATCAAATATATATGAATGAAAAGGCTGAAATATGTTCTTACAATCATCTTACTAAAAATGTTGATGAAGAAACTGATGCAACAATAGATTTTGAACAAGAGGTTTCAGATATTAATGAAGTACTGCAACATCATGAAGAAGATAAAGAAGCAGATAACAGTTCTTCATGTACTGAGATAGGCATTGATCAAGCCACATGTGAGTTTTCTTCCATGGTTAGTCCAAATATTGAAGTTTCAAATTCAGAGGAATATTTTTCAGTTTTGATAAATGCTAAAGGTGCTTTAATTTGGATTGACCCCATGTGTAATAAAAAATCATCCAATTTTAGCTCGGGCTTGAAACCTGAAGTTAACAGTACTTGCAAACGGTATGATGCTTTTTCACTTCTAAAGGATTTTCAATGTTCTAATTTTATTTTGAACATTGATATCTCTAGTAAGGATAATAACAGAGCAAATAGAAATGATAATGCTGAAAGAGATAGATTGGATAATATTCCAGTAGTGCATTCAGAATATGGTGAATATCCTCTTCCATCATAGAAGGTTGAATGTGTAAGGAAGGATGTATATGGAAGCATAGATGAATTAGAGATCTATAATGAGGCATGACTATTTGGAAAGGTCCTGTGGGTCATCATGTTGCAGATAGCTCTTGGACTCAAGTTCAACAACGAAGGAGTAGCCAGAGGTTACCAATGCTTTTTCAAATTGGTGGAGCATCTTCCTCTATTCAGGAAAGGTTCATACTTCTCTCTCCCTATAAATGGCCACATATGAATCTTTCTTTGCTCTTGGTCCTACTGGTGAGGTCTCCTCACCTTTTTGTAAATAGGTTTTCTTTCCAATTTTGGTGTGTCTAGTGTAGTCCTTCCTTGCTTAGTTTTAGTTGTTTTCTCTTGCTTTGTTTCAATCTTCCCTGTTCCCCTCCGCCCTCCCTGTATACATTTTCTCATTGTTCTCTTGGTCTAGACTCTGCAACCCAATGCATAAGGCACTTATCTCACCAAAGAAGTTGAATTCTTCATGCACCTTGCAGTACATGATCCCCCAGTCGGAGCCAACTGTTGTCTGACTTTCAGTCACCCATTTTTTTGGCAATATTGGAGTCATATGGTCATGTCAAGTCAGTTTAGTCATGTTAATGTCTAGGTCTAGATTTCCTCTAAGATAGGAAATCTTTGCCGGGTTTCCCTTCAATTTGCCTTTATGTTTTAGCTGGGTGGGTTGTTTTAAGGTCTCATTATTTGGGTAGGATGTAGCTCCCAATCCGGAAAAGATTATGGTGCTCCAATTGATGTTCTTTTCAAAGTAGAATGATGCTTGAAAGTCATGATCTACAGATGTTTACAATATATCAGAGGAAAGATTCTTCATGTAACAGAAACAATTATTGAAATATCTGGATTCCATTCTCTTTAACATTCAACATGGTTAATGATCGGTCAGAATCTACAGTTGTTGTTATTTCACATAAAAAAGTTACACAAAGTTTATTTCATGCGAAATAACGACAAGGTGCCACCTATCCCAGTGGGCCCATTTTTTTGGTATCACTTTATAACTGAGGTGACGCACATGACTGGTCAAATAAATTGATGTGGCTATCGCATGATCGCATAAACCAAATATGAGTTATGTGATCATGCAATAACGTAAGTCACCGAAGATGCCTGGTAGTAAGGTGGGATCCTTCCACATGTCCAGGTGGGGCCGCATGTTCTTGTATGTTTGCAAGCGTATTGGCAGATTCTTGATCTATGATCACCATTTTTCCTTGGTGCTGTTGAAGATTCTTATAGGCAATGCATGATTACGCCATGTGTTCATGTGGGCCTATTTTATTAAAAATAAATATTATATCATGCACCAATCATAGAGCAGTCGCATGATCGCATGGATTAAAATATTGCTATGCGATCATGTGACAATGGAGTTCGGGCAGGTGAATGCACTCTACTGGGACCCACGTATGCTAATAGCACAGATGCGATAATGAAAAGTTATAAGTTTGAGCCTGATGAGGATAGTATTAAATATTATTTCACGTGCCAATGATAAAGTGGTTGCATGATCGTGTGAATAAAATAACACTCTTGCGATCATGTGACAATGGAGGACTAGGTGGGACCCGAGTCAACAGACTTACCTATGGTGGAATAAAGGAACGGATCTAACATCCCTCGCATAATCACGATCCCTATCAAATGCTTTTGTGAACTTGCAAGATCTTTCCACGTGTCAGGTGTAGCCAATTTTCTAAGTCTTCGGGCATATTAAAGTGCAGCAGGATTGCGGTCGACTGCCACCTATCTTGTGGACCCAGCTAGTGTTGAGTTCTATCAGATGCGGGGCATCTACGGCTGGAACATGATCATGAGGAATATTCTTTCCTCTTGTGATCATGCAACTTCTGTCCGATGAGAAACTTGTCAAGTGGGACCCGAGACTTAAAGGGAATAAAGATAATATAATCCAATGGAACATTGAAGGTGACTAAGAACAACAGATTATCGACACAGTGTTATCGACCTATTGACTGAGGTCATGGGTAGGAAAAGAAGGAAGAATACAATGCTAAAAATGTTGTATGCTGTGGCTTGAGGTCCAGTAGATGTGCTAAGGGTTGCCACAGGTGGTAGTGATGATAAATCCCTTATGTCAGATAAGGTCGTGCTAAGTATTTTTGAACTGTTTGAAAAAGGTTGGATGCAGTGGTATAACTGATTGACTGTTGTTGAAAGATGATTTGACTCTAGAAGCCCAATGAACTCAGCTCGACAAATGCTGGTTGAAGATGAAGAGTTTCAGATTAAGAAGTCATTATCTTTGTGTCTTCTGCATTCAAGATGACTTTTCAAGTTCTTAGTTTGGAAAGTTTTCCTTCTTTGTACTTTGTCTTTTTGTATTTTGGAAGCTAAATCACTTCATATTCCTATGAAGGATGTAGGCTAGTGATCTCTATATAAACTGGAGAGAATGAAGTAGTGAGGGTCGAAAAACTTGCAATTGTAGCAAGAGTGATTCCATTTACTTAGCTATTTTTCATGTTTGTTGTGCCAGTCATTAGTTCATTTGCATTTGAATAGACTGTTCATTTTTGGCACCGCTGTCGGGGATGGTGTCAAACTAGGAACCTCAAATGAGTCATTTATTTTTCAAATTAGTTTCCTATTTTTAGTTAATACAAGAAGTTGTGAGCTTGCTTCACAAGTCATCAACTTACTTGTATGTATCAAAGAAGGCAAGATGCTCATGGAAAATTTCTTCCAAAGGAGCCTGTTAAACTGAAAGAAGAATTTGCAGAGCTTGAATTACCATTTATTGACGCCAATCCTGAGTTTTTTGCATCAACTTCAACATAAGAAGAAGAAACCCAAGAAACATTTTACCTCCATCCTTTTGTAGAAATATTGGCCAGTTTTCATAATAATAATCCTACTCCAGGACCGCCTGTTGCTCAAAACCCTCCAATCAACAATACTTTCCCGCCATAGTTTCAATATCCAACACCTCCAGTAATGGTAGCTCCTACATTTCCATTTCCAATTCCAAGTCTTATTAACAATCCTAACCTCAAGAACATACCTACTTCAACACTTCCAATGTTCTATGGACTTGTTACGAAAGATTTTGACACCTTTTTGTTCAAGTTTGACATACTGTATCAAAGTTTTGACTACAATACTGATAGTCATAAGCTTAAGATGTTCCTAGCAACAATGAAGGAGTCAGCCCTCAGATGGTTCATGGGCTTAGGAGTGAATGCAATAGCTAATTGGGATGGAATGAGAGATTTTTTTCTAAGGAAGTATAAAGACTACTGCAAGGGAAGTGATTCAAAAGGAGATGACATCTTCCGTATGTCACAATGGGAAGATGAGACATTAGAAGACTACATATCATGCTTCTTATTTAGCCTACAAAAGAACCTGCAACATGCATTGCAGGAAGATTCACAGAAGCTAATTTTTCTAAGAGGAGTGAATGAAAATTTTCTTGAAGCTCTGGACCTCATGGCCGGAGGTGATATATCTCAGTCCTCCTTGGATGACCTTTAGAAGATATGTATGAACTATTCTAGAGTAGCAGTCAAGAAAGGAAGGGGATTTCGCTCAGCGCTAACCAAAGTGAGTGGCTTTGGTATTTCAAAGATGGAGATTTCAAACCTATTATTAGACTTCAAGCAAGACATCATCAATGATGTTGCTACACACCTAGACACGATGACCTCCAAGAAGAAACATGCAGATGCAGAGGTGCAGCTGGCAGAATACTGTCCTCATTGCCACAAACAAAAGAAGGATTGTTAGCGCAAATTGGTTACAAACTTGGAGAATCAACATCTTCCAACTGAAAACTTAAAGATAGATGGAGAGGATGAGCAAGTATTCTTCGTTGCTCAACGCAAACCATGGGCCATGAGACAAGGTATGCCTCAAGATCCATTACAAACTTCAAGTCCATATAATAGTCAGTGGCAAAATTGAAATGTCCAAAGTCCTCCACAGTATAATCAACCCACTTGGAATAATGCTTGGCCAAATAATCAACAAAATCAATGGTATCCTCCACAGTAACCCCAATGGTCACAATTTTCAAACCAATGGAAACAACCACAAGGAAATTGGAAGCCCACTAACCAATGGAGAGGACCTCAGCAATGGCCTAATCCAAATCCTAGATATCCACCTTTACCACCTCCAACAAACATGCCTGCAATAATGCCACCACCTCCAAATACAAATCCTCAAAAGTAGACACAATTACCTACTCAACCTCAACCAAATCCCAATAGTCAACAACCACAACAACAAATGTATGCTACTAATGCTCAATAGTACCCTGCCTATGCACTTGATATAGCTGATATACACCTAAGATTAGTTACTACCTTGCCAGCACCTGAACCACCCCTTATCACTGAAGTGCCAAACCTTCCGGTAGCAGCAATATCGATTTTAGAGAATGAATATTTTCCAAATATTGTTGCATCAAAAAATGTTTCCAACTCAGCTAATGTTCATACATTAGTTAAACCACCTTTTCCTCAGAGGCTCAGCATGGAGAAGCCCATACCAAAAGAAGATCATCCATTTGATATCATTGACCAGCTTAAGAACATGCATGTCCAGATTCCCTTGTTTCAAGCAATAAAAGATGTTCTAGTTTATGGAAAAGAAATAAAACAAGCTTTTCTTAAAAATCCCAGGAGAATGAAAAAGGACCCTACAATAGTTCATGTTATAGGACAATTAGCTGATATCATGCTAGGAAAACTGGTGATACCAAAATATTTAGATCCAGGGAGTCCGATTGTGAATATCATCATTAATGGCCAGTCTGTCAAAAATGCATTAATAGACTTAGGTGCTATCATTAATGTAATGACTAAGGATACTATGAATAAACTGAGTATTGAAGGGTTGAGAGCTACTCCAACAATATTGCAATTAGCAGACAGCTCTATTTTTACTCCTGATGGAATGATAGAAGATATAATAGTTGCCTTAGATTCTTGGGAGTACCCTGTTGATTTCATGATTCTTTCACCAAAAGTGAACCTTGTTGGTTACCCTATTATTCTAGGACGTCCATGGCTAGCAACAACTAATGCAAACATAAGTTGTAGATTAGGGAACATGACAATTTCATATGGGCAAGCCACTAAGAAATTAGCATTGTATCCTCCAGCTCAACCGCAACCAAATTTGAGTACACCTATATGGCTAGACTTAGGAGATGGGGAAGAAGGACTGAATTCTGTGGTTCAGCTCATGATGTTACATAGGAAATCCTTTCTAAAGCTATAAGAGGAGGATGAAGTCATTCGGAGCATTCTTAATAATGGCTTTGTTGTAATCAAAGATGTATCTGAGAGTTCTGTGTTAGAGTTAAGTACATATGAAGATAATCTTGAGGATTGTGTATTACCTTCAAAACCCAATATTATGCACCAGTTTCTACCTAGTGAAGTAAACACAAGTCCTATACCTGAAGTATCCATGCTTGACGTTACAACTACTGTTGAGCTTTCTAAAGGTCATAATCTCCATGTGAATAATAAGTTGCCTCCACAACAAATGGAACAACTCACTAAACTGCTGCAAACACATGAGAAAGCCTTTGCATGGGATTATGGGGACATGAAGGGATTAAGCCCAACATTATGTACACGCAGGATATATATCAATGAAGGTAGCCTACCCCTTCACCAACCTCAAAGAAGGATTAATCCAACATTAAGGGAGATAGTTAAAATAGAATTGCAAAAGTTATTAGATGTTGGCTTTATATATCCTATATCTGACAGTAAGTGGGTATCACCTTTGGTAATAGTACCTAAAAAGGGGGGAAAATGGAGGATTTTTGTGGATTACAGGAAGTTAAATAAAGCTACCAAGAAAGATCACTTCCCATTACCATTCATTGACCAAGTACTTGATACTTTGGTCGGTAAGAAGTATTTTTCCTTTCTTGATGGATATAGTGGATATAATCAGATAACTATTGCTCTAGAGGACCAAGAGAAGACTACATTCACATGTCCATGGGGGACATATGCCTATTCAATTCTACCTTTTGGATTGTGTAATGCTCCAGCAACATTTCAAAGGGCCGTGATCAATATTTTTGCTAACATTTCACATGATTGTATGGAGATATATATGGATGAATTTACAACATTTGGAGTGACATTTGATGAGGCTTTGAAAAATCTTGAAAAGGTACTAATCCGGTGTAAGGAGCATAATCTATCCCTTAATAGTGAGAAATGCTTTATGATGATGTAGGAAGGAGTGGTACTTGGGCATTTCATTTCAGCAACAGGAATTCAAGTGGACCCAGCTAAAGTAGAGGTAATACTTACACTACCTACTCCTACTAAACAAAAAGATGTAAGATCTTTTCTAGGACATGCTGGATACTATAGACACTTTATTCAAAATTTTAGTCAAATTGCTAGTCCTCTGTATACATTGCTTACCAAAGAAGCTAAATTTAAGTGGACACAAGCATGTGATGACTCCTTCCTGTAGCTAAAGAACCTCCTAACAACTGCACCAGTCCTAAAAGGACCCGATTGGTCTATTCCATTTCACATCCATACAGATGCATCAGATTATGCCATAGGTGTTGTGCTAGGACAAAAGCCTACTAACCTTGAGAATGCAATTTACTATATCAGTAAAAGCCTCCATGGCCTTGATTTGAACTACACAGTTACTGAAAAGGAACTCCTAGCTGTAGTTTATGCATTGAACAAATTCTGACACTATGTAACAGGCTATCCCATTTTCATTCACACTGATCACTTCACAATAAAATATCTGATGAACAAACCTTCTATAACATACAGATTGGCAAGATGGCTTTTACTACTATAAGAGTTTGACATCACAATTGTTGATAAGCCAGGAAAGGCCAATGTAGTTGTTGAATACTTATCTAGACTACAAAATGCTGATGAAGACACTACTTAGGTTGAAGATACATTTCCAGATGAACACCTGTTCCATATAGAAATAAAAAAACCATGGTATACAGACATAGCCAATTATCTTGTAGCAAATAAGATGCCCCCACATTTTTCTCAGAAAGACAAGAAAAAGCTTGCAGAAAAGAGCTTTTAGTTTTCATGGATAGATAACAATCTATTTTACACTGGTCTAGATTAGATTATGAGAAGATGTGTGAGAGAATATGAAGTATATGATATACTCCATGGTTGTCACGATGACCCTTGTGGAGGTCAATTTGCAGAAAAGCGAACAACCCTGAAAATTTTAACAACAGGATATTATTGGCCTCAATTACACAAAGATGCATCCAATTATACAAAAAAATATGATAAATGTCAGAGGATGGGTCGACCAATGAAATAAGATGAGATGCCACTTAATCCACAAGTAGTAATACCACCATTTGATAAGTGGGGTATGGACTTCATTGGACCAATTGATCCACCATCAAATGGAAAATCCTACATCTTGGTTTGTACAGATTACCTAAAAAAATGGGTTGAAGTGAAAGCTATGAAAAACGTAAGGGATGAAAAAGTAGAAAAATTCTTGTATGAAGAAATCTTTAGAAGGTATGGAGTCCCTAGAGAGCTAGTCATGAACCAAGGTGCATAGTTCACATCAAACCTGATTACAGAGTTGATGAAGGAGTATAGCATAAGGCATCATAAGTCTAGTCCTTATCATCCGCAAGAAAAAGGATAGGCAGAGGTGACCAATAGAGAAATAGAGGCCATATTAACCAAGATAGTACAATTGCATCACAAGGATTGGAGCAGTCGATTGACAGAGGCAGTTTGGGCTTATCATACAACATGGAAGACAACAACAAGGTTCACACCATTTGAATTGGTCTACAGAAAAGTAGCAATGTTGTCTATAGAGTTTGAACACAAAACATTGTGCATAACACTTGAGCTAAACATTAATCTTCCTACAACACAAACATAACGTCTCCTCCATCTCAACTCATTGGATGAAATGCACAAGTCAGCATTGGAAAGAACAAAACTAATCTAGAACCAATGGAAAAGATGGCATGATTCACATATCAAGAAGAAGCAATTTCAAGTAGGAGATTGGGCTTTACTATATGATTGCTGATTCAAAGAGAATCTAGGAAAGCTGCAAACCAGATGGCTCGAACCCTATGAAATTCAACATGTCTTTGATAATGGAGAAGTTCAGTTGACAACACTTGATCTAGTGCAATTTAAGTTGCTAGTAAATGGACACTGCTTGCGCCTGTATCACAAGCCTCAAACCAAAGAATAATTCTTGAAATAGTTCAACATGCACAGTTCAACAACACCTCAGGAAATAGTTCTTGCAGCAGAAGGTGAAAGCCTTCCTCCTGCAACATCACCATGACATATGTTTGATAGTAATCATAGTAAAACTTCATTTAATGAAGTATACTTCTTCATTCACTTTTCTCTTTTCTTCTCATCAACTCATCTCATTCCTATTTCTACCACCCACTCAAATTCCATGTCACCCACAATTTCTATTTTCAAATGCTTTCAATAAAATGCCATGTCAGCAATCTAATGCGGCCGCTGGAATCAACACTCTCCTCAGCTCACATTCATGTATAGTAACTAATCACCAGGTACAAATTTCTAACTTCTTACTTACTTTTAGGGCATAGGTTTAATTAATTATATTTAGTACTGCATTAAATGTATAATATAAGCCTTAAGCCAGTTTCTCAACCTCGTGCTAAATTTAAAAAGTGCGGACACTTGTTCAACTTTCGTAGGGGGAAGGGGAAGTGTACTAACTTCCAAGTGTCATTCCTAAACTACCCTTTTCATACCCCTATCACATCAGTATTGTACTTAGGCTGCGTTCCATTAATTTTTAAATCCTTCACACATTTCCCATACTTTCAAATTCTGATTTCCTAAACTTGACATGACTTCAAAAGGATCATAATTAATTTGTGAGGTAACTCGCACTTAAGGTATTGATGACCTCTGAAATCAATGCCATTATTATAGTTCATGTCAAGTAAAACAAAGGTAATGCAAGTGAAAATATTGGTATTTTCAAGAATTGCAATTGCATTTCAAAAGAGGGAATTTGCAGAGAAGCCAAAAGCTTAGCAGTGGGTTGAAGAGCTGAAAATTAGGGAGTGGGGATTATTAAGATGGGTGGATGATTACAGAGACATGAACCCGTAATTCATGGTATTTTGTTGGCGGATGTTGAGGTAGTCCATAGGTTCTATGCATGTGGTTGGCTTGGCTATTTTCTTCAGCTGACAGAGTTTAATGAGGAGGTTGTTGCAGAATTCATGAGTACATTTGAAGAAGGACACACAAATATATGGGGATTGATAGTAGTTACTACTAAAGAGAGAGTTGTGGAAGTTACAGGGTTACCAGTTGTGGGAGAACATTATCCAAATGAGCATGATGCTAGGTCATCTCGGGCTCAGTTCTCTAGACTGGGTGATCCTCTGCTTGAAATTACTAAGAAGGGGTGCAGCAGATTGTCCCTTCCACAACCATTTCCAAAAATGGCTATGCACATCATCAGGTATTTAACTTGCGAGGGAAGGTTTTCAAATCTACATGCTCATCACTTTAAGTTGCTTAGCTGTATCAGGCATAATCTTCAGGTTAATATTCCCAATTTTCTTCACAATATGCTAAGTATCAGTGCCAAGGAAACTCAAAAAGGCAATGCAAATTCTATTAGTCACCATGCCCTGATCAAGCTTTTGGTTGAGAAATCTCTTAGAGATGTTTCCCCCATGTCATGGGTTGAATTTGTCCAAACCAAAACTTTGCAACCCCAAGTAAATCATGTGGCCCAACCTTTAGAAGATGCAGTAGAATCTTTCGGCCCTACTAAGGAAGTAGATGTGAAAGAGAAAGAACTAGAATTACCACCAGAAAACCAACCTCTTGAACCTACCCCAGAGAGTAATGTACCCACTTCTTCCTCAAGAAAAGGAAAGCAGAAAGTTAGAAAAGAAATCCCTAACTTAGAAGGAGAAATTTCAAACCCTGCAATTCAAGTTAATAAAAGAAAATGGTCGAGTCCTACAGTAACTAATCCTACAACATCTACTCCTATAGCACATAAACCTAAAAGGTCTCACCAACCTAAAATTGTAGTGGTTGAAGAGGCAACTATGTGTAGAAGCCTTCACATGGGAGGACATGTGTCTTTACCTTCTCCTCAACACCCATAAGTCCCAGCACCAAAACCTGATAAAGAGCCCTCTGTTGAATATATTCCTAATGACTCTCCTACGCAAGCAGAATCCTATCATATGGAGGAGCCTCCTAATCAGCAAGAACCTAGTAGTAGCATGCCACAAAATGATCAAGAAATGCCTAAATCGAACCCTGAACTAATGCAAGAGAGCATTCCTGTGAATGTTCAATCTACTTCTCCTTAGCATCCCGTATACTCTAATGTATCCATTATACCTTATTAGGAAACATGATTCACTAACTTCTTCCAGTAGACTGTTAAGGAGAAGAAAAAGAAGGTTCAAATGCAAGAGTTCCCTTCATCAACAATTTAGTCTGTCCTCTTTCATCTATACAACTATTTTATCTTTCAGAAAACATGGTGGAAGTAGGAAAGAAATCAAATGCAAAGGGAGATGTTTGAGAAGGATGAGGAGATTGAATCTCTCAAAGAGTAGCTAAGGAAATAGAAAGAAAAAATGAACAAGGCCTTAAAACTAGCTGACCAGGTGATAGCTTGTAGACCACCGCCTAGGGTATATGCTATTTGCTTAAAGGAGCAATTTCTTTTGTTCCAATTTATGATGACAATGAAAGACATTGATTGTGAATTCAAGTTGGCCCAAGAATTCTATGGTTTGTATCAGACTCTACCACCATGGAAACAAAATATGTTATGTGAGATTTATTTGCAAAATTTTATTATCCCACATGAAACAGAGTGGAATCCTCTACTCTATATAGGGGACATTCACCTAAGGGCCTTGATGTCATGGATGCATAATGAGACAAACTATGATAGATAGCTGAACACCTACATGGATCTGGAGAAATCCAAACCTTTTCCATTAAGGGTTGAGTCACATAAGCCTGATGTTCTTTTGAGGGATTGGTTCAATTTGACTTATGGGAGACCAAAGCTAGAAATCAGGGAAAAAGTATTTGCATTAAGGGATAAAGTTTACAGATATTATCAGACATTGCCCAATTTTATAGCCCAAAGAGCTCTTTCAAGAGTTAGAATTAGGTGGAACAGGTTGCCTGAAGCTTTCAGAAAAGCAGAACCACATTGCCCAATTAATTATGAAGCAGCTGTCCATAGGGTGGCTAATTACACGAAGTTGGGAAGGCAGCCCAGAAGAGAATTATGGATGCCTTTATCTTTCTAGCCACCTACACTATTTTGGCCCCTATATGACATCAGTGCCACTAGACTGGATCAGTTGGTTGAGGAGCATCAGGAAGATTACTTGTAACACACAAGGGGGTTCTACTACACTTTCAGAAGTGGAAAGAAAGGAAAGATGACCGTTGGTGATTTCAGGACCATAGAAAGGAAATACAATGCTTGAGGACAAGCATTCTAATAGTAGGGGGTAGATGATGAGTCTAATTATTACCTCAATTTTGTTATGATCTTTATATTTTGTTGATACTTTGACAAACATTTCCAAGACATTTTATTACTTATACTTATGTGAACCTATGCCAAGTACAACTAAAGCCACAAATCTATGGGTAGCTTGAGTGATATGTTTTGTTGACTATTATAAATATAATGTTGTACTTCATATAATTATTTCAAGCTATGTTCTAACATTTAAGTAGGAGTTGAAAATGTTGACTTGCATATGTCTACCGAATGTTACTAACGTTTCAGGTAAACGCAAAGCAGTATGAAGAGTGGCGCATCTGCATTAAATAAGGAGCATTAGAAGACCAACCATGGTGGGAGAATTCAACATGATTCTGATGGATATGCTGAGCTTTGAAGGAGTTGTTGTTCCAAAGAATATAGGGAATTAGTTCTACTATATTTCCTCAGAACTGTTATTCTGTTGACAATAGTAATTGTATTATGTCATGGTTGTTTTATCTCCATATTTGGTGAGGTTTAATGAGACTTTTCTGTTATGTTTTCAATAAGTGTCAATCCTTGATATAAAGGGATTTTGACTGATTTAGTAGGTAATGAAGAAAGATAGAACTATGTATTCAGTATAGTGGAAGTTGCTTTGTTTTTGTTCTTCATGAGTTACTCAGTTGTTATGTAACCAGTTAAGAAGAATTTAATGGAAGATTGATTTTGGATTATCTCTTGTGTTGAGTAGTTAGCAGAAGCCAACCAAGGGGGCCCACTTGGAAGGTGGATTAGATTAAGGTAGAATAGATTTGATTCTTGTACTTTTCCTATTTTCAAATAGAGTTACTATTTTATTCTTGCAGCATTGCCACTGTGTTTGTTCCTGCAACATTTTCAGAAATGGGTATAGTGAATGTTTTGAGTTGTTAGGCAGGCTTAGATTCATTTCATAAGTTTTTTGTAGTAATTCCACTCAATAGTCAAGTGTGTTTACTTCCTACAGAAATAGCATAGATTCCTTTCATGCATTTTATCTTCCTGCAGCATAGGTGTTATGACTCCTAAAGGAACTTAGTGCACAAACTGTGCTATCCCATTTCAAGTCTACGTCCCTGGGTTGACAATCTAAATGCATTTCATGATGGGGATAGGTAATCTATAGCATATATATCTTACCCTTAAGCGATAAAATGGCATGATTATCTCTACCTATTACTTCTATACTGACCTCATAACCCATAGGGTAGCTCCATTTCTTCCTTGATTTGACTACTTCGAAACACACACAATTAGTTTCAACCATGAAATAGATTGCATCTTTGTAATTATCAACCATTTCATTAGGAATTATCTTTCTTTCCTTCATCTCCCTTTGAAGAATTTTAAACATGCCAGAGTTCTCTATCTACCCATTTATTGTTTTGTCTCTATAACTGTTACATACTTGGATACCTATGGGTACATTGCCTTTCCATGCTCTAGGATGCATTCTAAAAAACTTGTGTACCACATGAATGTGATATGTATAAGGAGTAATCTAAACCTAAATGCTTTTGATTTGTCTCATTTTATTTGTTTTATATTCTCCAAGAACCGTTGTCTCATAACTTCACAAAAGTTGTATTGAATATTTTCTTTTATCATTTTATATGCCATCATGATTATACCCATGAAGACATAGTTAGGTTGGTTGCTGTAGTAAATTTTGTATCCCAAAATCATTGAAATCAATCTCACATCTTGCTAAAATATGTTAGATATTATCATTGCCCTCTTATTCCACTTAGAGTGTGTTAGGTTTCTACCTATTTCTTTGTGTTCTTTTTTGTAGTAGGGATGATGCCAGTATTATCCAACCCAGTCACATCATGAACCAATTCATTGGTAATCTTAACAAGTTTGTCTCCTATCCACATAAATTGATCATGGAGTTTGCTAAGGAAAATCTTGATCCATTCTTCCTCATCAAACTCGTAGAGTTCTATCATTCATATGATGCTAAGATTTTGCAAATGAGAGAACTCATCCTTCCAAGTTCCATCATCTTTTAGCATGTCTTTCATTTCCCTGAAGATTTCAAAGTCCCTCAGAGTCTCATACTTGCAATTTATGTATGCCCTAATATCTCCATATGAAACACACCATGAGGGGTTTGAAAAAATGCACCTTCAAGATCATTCTCCATGGATTTGTAAGGGTGTTTCTTAAACTTGTACCTCAGCCTCTCACTAACATCAAATATCAATGGAGTATCCATAGAAAATAAATCTTGTAGAAGATGAAAATAACTTTTACCCGTTGAGTCAGGGTATGCACACTCAATGATCACATAAATGTTTTAACTCTTGCTTGCTCCTTTGGTCTTCTTTAGTTTAGCTCGAATGGTGATCAAAATGACTAAGATATTTCACTTAAATAACTCAACTAATAATTTCAGGGAGATCATCTAAAAAGCTATTTTAAGACCAATCATCCATACAACAATGGACGATCACTCTATAATAACTTTCAAACTTTGTGATTTTAGATATATTACCAACATACACTTATGCAACTACACACAACTTTATAGATTGTGAATCTTCATATTAGGGGCTGGATAATTAATTGGTTAATTCCTCCAATGGTCCCCCTAAAGCCATGCTTGGCCATTTAGGTTGAAATAGAGGCATTAGCATAAAAGATCCAATGGTATCCTATATCTCTCCTTGACCATTTGACTCACTTTGGTTCTTTTCCTTCCATACTTTGCTATTATCTTTGCTTCCTTCTTTTCTAAAAATGTGATCAAACTCAGCCTTATACTCTGCTAAGCTCTTTCTAGTATCAATGTCATGCCTTGTTGCTACATGTGGTCTTATGTTTCCAACTGGTCCATTATATCTATATTACTTTCCCATATGTCCCTTATTGTTGCACTTGAAACAAGTAACATGCAGTCTTCTAGGTTGAATCCTATCTTGTCTAACTTGCAATTTACAATTCCTTTCAATGTGCCCAAGATTATAGCATATGTGGAAAATGATCTTATTGGATGTAGTAGGTTGTCTAACATAATCTTGAATCTTCCATATTTCATTTGGTTTTCTACACTCATTTCTTCTATGTCCATATGCCCAACAATTAAAGCAATAGCCAAAAAAAGGTTTGGAAACATTCTTACCTTTACAATCCTTCTTCATGTGACCAAAATTGTTTCATACAAAGCATCTCCCTTTGAAAGGTTTGATTTTCTCCCTTTGATTATGTTCTACTTGTGGATTGGGTGTCTCATCTTTCCCACCTTCAGATCTCTTCTCCTGAGATTTGGAACATTCAACTTTATTGAAGCCAACTCCTAACTTGTTACTATTCGCATGAAGTTTTTCTATATGACTCTTTGCCTCCACAAGATCTTCTTTAATGATGATATTGTACTTCTTTGGTTCTTCGTAATTGGTTTTAACATCATTAATTTCAAGCTATATTCTTCCCATTCGTATATATGCACTCTTCAAGGCTTCTTCAAGTTTTCTCTTTTCTTCTTTCTCTTGTTGAATTTCTTTGGTCATTTGCACAATGACAATCTCACACTCATGCTTTATTGTATCATTTTCCTGTTTGACTTTTTTTATCAGATCAAATGAATCATTCTTAGGTTCCCTCATATTCTCAAAAAGTTCTTTCCTTTTATTGTTTGAAATGTCAATCTTCTCTTTGACTCTTTTGATATAGTCTTCAGCTTTATTTAGCTTATGTTTTAATTCAACATTTTCAGCATTAGTCTTATCCAAGTCTTCTAGTGTCACCTCAAAGATTTCTTCCAAACTACTTGAATCTATCCAAATCTTCTTAAGTTGTTAGGCTTTATTTTTAAGGGCCTTGTGCTCTGATACACATTGTTAGGATCAATCAATACTGAGAGGGGGAGGTAAATCAATATTGCAACACTTTTGTTCCTTTTATACCAATTTAAACATAACCAAGCAATAACTGGAATAAGAAGAACACATGCATAAAGTAAATAACTCATAACACCATGATTTTTTCTCAAGGAAACCCTGGCCAAGGGAAAACTCCAGTGGGGATGGTACCCAAAAATGATGAACTAAAAGTATTGTGTCCCTGTTAGGAGATCTTGCCCTATTAGGAGTAGAATATTACATTAGTACAAGTCCTTGATAGAGCATATACCCTGTTAGGAGTCTATAACCTTGTTAGGGGTGAATACAAAATGGACCTCACTAATCTTACAAAGGACTCTCTATCTAGTATTACACAAGTATCATGTAACAACAAAAATAAACTAAAACAACATCTATTATGCCAAAGAAGTTCTAGTAGTAGCTTGCAACATCCTCTGCATTATTCTAACATCCCAATGCATGCAAACACACCATCACAACTTCACATCTCAAAACATATATACTCGATCTCATAATATTTCCATTCGGCTTCACAAATACATCAAAAAACATGTCCAACACATATTCAAATAGAAAATACATAGTCAATGATCACATCTCAACAAAGATAGGGTAGGACCCAAACCAAATCCAAATCAGTACTCCTGGAATCCACATGTAACTCCCTTAAACATCACAACCTCTTGTCTACCCTGTTATACTGCTATACTATCTTCACGTAACCATATTGAGCTATAACTCTCTTTAGTCAACTCCAAAATAAAAAAAAACTTAATTGAAGATCTACTACATACCATAATACATTCCTCTAAGTTCACATGACTTCATTCTTCACATACCGTGCTCACCAGGCAAAACTGTGCAGATGTACCCTATCAACTGCTTCTTGAACTTAGTCATTTTTCTAATGTGAACATCCAAAACTAAATTGAAATCCAAGAGATCATGCCAATGAGTAGTGTTTCCATAAATGACAACCTCTATGCTATAATCATCAGGCCACTTGACAACACTAAGAACCCTTATTACTAACAAAATCATCATCTTACCAAAATCAAGGCCTTACGAACCACAAGTCAAATCATCATGGTGGAGTGATTCTCATCATTGTGAGTATCATAGAAACAAATGGAATAATAAAAATGAGTGCATGAGACTCAAACATGTGGTTTAGGATTTGATAGATGATGGTACCATCAAATTGGATGGGCCTCAAAATAATAAAGATCATACGGCTTTCAAGACCCCTTTCTTGAATCATGATAAAGGTGAATCATCCAATTCAAATCAAATCAACAAAAGAGGAAATGATAAAATCAATTTTTCCCATACTTATCAAAATATTATTAAATCTTTATCAAAGTATGAAAATGCCATTAATGTCATAGTGGTGAAAGAAAAACAACAAAAGGAAAACTCTAATTTTGTGACTAGGGGGAAAGTGTTAAAGATTACCTTGCAAGGGAATACCCCTAAAATCACTTTACCAAATCAAACATCATCATCTTCAAAAAAATACAGTCTCCTGGACCAAATCCAAAGGACACAAACACAAATATCAATTTTGGAGTTGTTGAAACTTTCACCAATGCACAAAGAAATATTGGAAAAGGCTCTTGTTGAGCCTATCGTTCCTAATGACCTGGATGTTGATAAATTTAAAAACATGATGGGACACATCATTGCACCATATTTCTTATATTTTTCCAAGAAAGATGATATGTCGTTAAATTATCCTCAAAATCTCCCATTGCATATAGAATTTTTGATACATAAAAACCGTGTCAAAAGTGTAATGCCCCACAAGGGAACCTTGGAGAATTTAACCTAAAACATGTTGCTATGTTTACAAGATAATTTTTTCTTAAGAGTTTATAAAAATATAATGATAATAATGCGGAATAAATACAACATAAGATACAAACAAATACATAAGTACAACTCTGTTACAGTTAACAACTCTCAAGGGTTCCATGACGTAGAATCATGCATACATTAATTAATTATTTTAGATTAAGTATAGTTGCAAATCTCACATATACAAATGAATAAAGAATACAACTTCATATAAATGAAACATAGATACAACTGATACCATAAGGTATACACAATAAATCAACATCCACTGCATAATTCATAGGGTATGTAACAATAACTGAGTACAAAGTATAGTACTATATCTTAAGAGAATCACATTTGAAACACTGATACATAGTAAAAATATAAACATCATAAGATAGATATGAACAAGCCTTCAATGAAGAACAAGAAGAAGATAACATCAATAAGGATCATCCAACACCGATACAATAATATCAAAATTTCAAATGGTAAAAGAATCACTACCAACTGACCTAGTGGAACCAAAGGTCCACTCCCACCATGTTGAGGAGATAACAATAGACCCCACTCAGATAATAATCACAAAATCTAACACAACAAAACAAATAAGCAATGGATCTCTCTATCTCTCTATCTCAAGAGATACCACACTCAAACCAAAGGTAAAACATAACAATCCAAGGCAAGCAAGGATAATGCCAAGGTACAAAAAATAAAGATAAGAAAAGATAACCAAATACCAAAAAGATACCAACTACCAAATACCAAATATCGAACAAATATCAAGTATGAAATGAACACCAACCAATTACCACCCAAGTAAATACCAACCACTAGAGGCAAATACAAAATATATATAGGAGACTTAGGCTACATACTATAGCAATGTCATCACATGGCCAACTAGTTGAGTTACACTGGACTGGTCTCTCTAGACTCTGGACCCTCAAGCGTTTATCAGGTTGAGTTACCCTAGACTGGTCACTCTAGACCCCAAACCCTCAACATGACCAAAGAGAAATAAGAATACCCTCTCATGAAGATGAGGAATTCTAATCATACCTACTCTCTAGGTGTCATATGATTCCCATCCTTAGCCTATACAAGCACTCAAGGCATGAGCAAGACATCCATAATTAATCTTGTATTTAATGTTATTCCCAAGTTTTATTATTAGGTTATCACATATTAACAAAATTACGATAGGTTACCCTGGTACTGGCCTCTTTGGGCCCCAGACCCCTATTGTAATCTACTCCCCTAAGATGTGCCTTTTTAACCTCCCGTAGGTTCATAGATCACAAATAGATCTCACAAATAATATAAAACATGATAATTAGTTTTAGTTCCATAAAAGATAACTGTAACTCACACTTGTCCTCAAACCATAATCCCACAATTACAAGTTGGTCCTCAAACCATAGCATGATATAACACACCCTCTCAAAGAGTTCACATAATAATGAGCTTAAGAAATTAGGTTGGGTAAAAATAATTGTGACCAAGTCAACATTACAAAAATACTAAAAATGTGAATGTCACATAGAAGACGAACCCCCTAAGCCTCTTTATACTACTCTTAAAGGAAACATAATTTCCCTAAAAAAACAACATCAAACAAGGTAATATAATTTACCAAGTAGTCAAACCATAACACAAGTGGGTGGCTGCAAGAAGTCGAGTCCCACTTTTGGGCAAAAAGTGGAATTGTTTTCCCTTTTTATCAAATTTTTTGTCAATTGATGTCTAAATTTGAGGCACTTAAAGATTAAATCTCAAAAATCTTTAGTAATATAAAATGTAGTTCTTGGAGTCTACTTTCAAAATATGTAATTTATTTAAATACCCACATGGTATAATTTTTTTTAGTAGAAATGTTTAAAACCCATGTTTTCAAAATGGCTATTTCAAGACCATACCATAGCCGTGTATGACCACCATATTTTGACCTAAATAAATAAATTTTTGCAAATCCTTTTGGGAAAATATACCCGAGACACCAAAGATTGATGAGCATATTTTTACTTATTTTTTATTCAATATATATTTTTTAAGTAATTTTTAATTGACTATAAAAAAATATTTTAAAAACCTTTGGTGTACGACCACCATAATTTGATGAAAATTTCATATTTTTTCAAAATTCTTTTTTTATCTTCAAGAGAATTGTATGTAGATTGATGTCATATAATTTATTTTCTAAAAGACCTAAAAATAAAAAAGTTATTAAAGTTTTAGTGAGCCTCACTATTTTACATTTAGGTACCACTTTTAACTAATAAATAATGAAAAAATAGTAAAAATAATCATATCACTATGAAATTTATATTTTTGTAATCAGGACAATGATAACTCTAATGGGTTTTTGTTTCGTTAAAAAATACAATCAGAAAGGCCCTCAAAAATTACGACAAGGCAACAATCTAACATTCGAGTGCCTTCACCAAATTTTTGGAGGTCAAGGCATAGGCTTGGTTCCACCAATCCTAAACCAAACCTATTTTGAAATGCAATATGAGGTGGATGTGTGTTTCCCGCTCATGTCTTAAGAAACGGGTGCCCGTTATTTAAATTCAAAAAATAGGCACCTGTTTCTTAATTTTTTTTTTGAAGTGTTAAAATGCAGTTTTAGTAAAAAAAATAAAAAAATAAAAAATATAGAAACGAGTACCCATTTTGAAAAAAATGGGTGCCCATTTTTTGAATTTCAGATCGGGCTCCTGAACCTAAATTAGGTGCCCATTTTTTGAAAATGGGTGCCCATTTCAAGAGGCATCTTCCAATTCTACAAGACTTCCGCCGAATCGGTACCCAACTTCTTGCACTTACCCAAGTCTCAATTGTCTAAGCACAATGAAATTTGTTTATTAAAGTCTAGTTTGACTTATTAAGAAAACATTCATATAAAATCTCATGCATATATACTTTGTAAATAAGTATTTAAATAAAATCTTCATTTATATAAAGACACCATATATTTAATAATAAAATAATGTTATTGATTTTCTAAATATAAATATAAATGAAAACATTAATATTAAAACCCACGTGTAAAAAATAATTAATATTTATTTGTTAATTAATTTAAAAAAAAATTAAATCTAAAAATTAATAAATAATAATAATAATATTTTTTTTAATCCAAAAAATAATAAATAATTTTTTTTTTTAATATTTATAAATCTGTAAAATTTATATATGTATGTATGTATGTATGTATAATAGATTTCAAAAGTCAAAATACATATACATTTATTCTTCCATTGGTTTTCTAATTCATGATTTGATATATTTTCCTCCATTTATATATTTTTTACTACTTTCTTTTAATTCTATAAAAAGATTATGCTCATATGCAAGTATTATAAATCTATTTTAATTTGATTTAATACACAAGATTTCAATAACAATTACAAACAAACCCTAATTGAATTAATTTCAAGTTTTTCCCTATTGTTCTTCAAACAAATTCTAGGTTTTTCATACAAGAAATTCAATAACCAATTCAAACTAAAAATGATGAAAAACCAAACCATAATCCTCAATCAAAATAAAACCATAATTTTCAGCAATCAATTCCAATCACAAAGTAGATAGTCTTTTCAAAATAACTTTAAACATAGGTTTTCAAACCCTACTTGAAATCCCCCAACCGAATACAACAAATAAGACCAAATCGAAGACTCTAAAAAATTGAAGCTTTAAAATAATTCTTTAACTTTCAAGCACCACGATTCTCCAAAACCTAATAGATGTCCTCAAATAATAACCCAAACCCCCTAATATAGAAAACCTGACATGCTAGGTTTTCAAAACACGCAACTCTAAAATAAGACGAACTACACTCAAAAATAATAAAATAATTACTTAACTCAAAATCACTAAAATACGAACTTAACTACAATGTCATTTTTATCAAACCGTATTTGCATGATTATTTCTAATTTTAATAATAAAATATGCACTTTTCTAATTTTCAACTTTCTGACTTTATTTTTATCAATTTCCTTTTTGCATATTTAATTAATTATAATAATAATTATATGCACTTTTCACTTAATAAGCCTTAACTCAACCTTCAACTTAAATTGCTAATTCAATTTTATCAAACTGAATGTGCAACTTAAATTGCATATTAATATTTAATTAATCAATTAATGTTATAGCACATTAATAATTATGCAATCGATAATTAAATATTAAATAAATCAAGTATGCCTATAATTTCAATTTTAGATTTAATAATTAATTAAATCCTTATTCCAAATTGGACTTTCAATTAAGTCTTTTTAATTAAACAAAGGTATTTAATTAAATCTCAATAATTAAATATCCTTATATTTAATATTCTTATTTTCATAAGATATAATTATTCTAATTTCATATTTAATCTTAATTTAATTATTTTAACCAAATAAAACACACAACTAACTCACATAACTTACAACACACAAAAATCAACTAGCTCAAATAAAGAAAAACTCAAGGGAAGGGCTCACGAATTTACATCACCTTGACGAATTCGAATAGGTAGAAAAACAAATACTTGTCCATTATTCCAGGATAATCAATAACTTGCATTGGGATTGGACCTGTATGTTATCTCCCCTCTCTTACCATTGAGATATTGTGATAGGGCGCACTCATGTTGACAATTTAGGGAAGTTGATGTCTGGTACTTGAAATCCTGCATAAAAGATGAGCATGTACATACATGTATAAATATATAATAGGCAATGGCAAGGATTGGCCGATCATGTGGATCTCACAAGCAAGTAACTATGACTTCATCCCTCAACCATATCAAGCACATCAAACATAAATTTAAAATATACACATCAACCATACACATGCAAGTATGAGGTTAAAAAAACCATAAACATAAATAACATCAAAACTATCCGAGGATCTAATACACACATGAAAAGTGGCCTAAAAGAGTCTGGCCAATTAAACTAAAAATTAAACTATAGGAGGGGTATTACACCCACCTCCCCTAAAATTAGGCTTACTCCTGAAAGCCTACAAATAAATAAGGATATACATCCCTCAATCACGAAGCATCTTACTAAGACAAAAGATAAAATGATATCTCAAAACAAGCCAGAAAACAAGGACATGATATATAGTCATTAAGAACAATATAATTCTAGTTTAAGAATAAACCAAAAATCACATTGATCAATCATTCATTATTTAACAATTTAAATAGATCTAAATCTTTATTCATTTATCATTATAGAAAATATCTAAGAATCAATTGTATAAAGCACACATTAGTATTTACATCAAATAATAACTTGAAAGGTTCATGTAAACCTAGTTAATGCAACACTCATGTATAAAATGCAATTTGAACATACAAGTCTAATTTCATACCTCTAGGTTCATAAACAATAGTCTAAAATACAAAAGAGTTATATGTCTAACTTTTGTTTCAAGTTTTCAATTGATTAGACATCTAGTGGGTGAACAAATTCCTAGAGTTCCCAGTGTAGAAACTCGAGCTTTGACACCAAGTGTAATGCCTCGCTAGGGAAGCCAGGAGAATTTAACCTAAAACATGTTGCTATGTTTACATAATAATTTTTTTCTTTAGAGTTTACAAAACAATAATGATAACAATGCAGAAGCAATACAACATAAGATACAAACAAATACATAAGTACAACTCAATTACAATTAACAACTCTTAAGGGTTCCATGATGTAAAATTACATATACATTAATTAATTATTTTAGATTAAGTATAATTACAAATCTCACATATACAAATGAATAACCAATACAACCTCATATAAATGAAACATAGATACAAACGATACCATACGGTATACATAATAAATCAACATCCACTACACAAGTCGTAGGGTATGTAACAATAATCGAGTACAAAGTATAGTACAATATCCTAAGATAATCCCATCTGAAACACTAATATAAGGTACAAATATAAACATCATAAGATAGATATGAACAAGCCTCTAATGAAGAACAAGAAGAAGATAACAACAACAAGGATCATCTAGCACTAGTACAGTAATGTCAAAATATCAAATGGTAAAAGAATCACTACCACCCAACCTCATAGAACCAAAGGTCCACTCCCACCATGCTGAGGAGATAACAAAAGACCCCACTCGGATAATAATCACAAAATCCAACACAACAAAACAACTAAGAAATGGATCTTGAAATCTCTCTATCTCAAGATATACCACACTCAAACCAAAGGTAAAACATACCAATCCAAGGCAAGTAAGGATAATTCCAAGGTACACAAAATAAAGATAAGAAAAGATAACCAAATACCAAAAAGATACCAAGTACCAAATACCAAATATCGAACAAATATCAAGTACCAAATGAACACCAACCAAGTAACACCCAAGTAAATACCAACCACTAGACGAAAATAAAAAATATATGTAGGAGACTTAGGCTGCATACTATAGGAGTGTCATCACATGGCCAACTAATTGAGTTACCCTGGACAGGTCTCTCTAAACCCCAGACCCTCAAGCATTTGTTAGGTTGAGTTATCCTGGACTAGTCACTCTAGACCCCAGACCCTCAACGTGACCCATGCAGAACCACAATACCCTCTTATGAAGATGATGAATTCTAATCATACCTACTCTCTAGGTATCATCTGATTCCCATCCTTAGCCTATACAAGCACTTAAGGCACGAGCGAGGCATGCATACTTAGTCTTGTATTTAATGTTATTCCCAAGTTTTATTATTAGATTATCACATATTAACAAATTTACAACATGTTACCCTAGTACTGGCCTCATTGGGCCCTAGATACCTATTGTAAGCCACTCCCCTAAGATGCACCTATTTAACCTCCCCTAAGCTCATAGATCACAAATAGATCTCACAAATTATATAAAATATGATAATCAATTTCAATTCCATAAAAGATAATTGGAACTCACACTGGTCCTCAAACCATAATCCCACAATTACACGTTGGCCTCAAACCATAACATGATATAACACACCCTCTCAAAGAGTTCGCATAATAATGAGCTTAAGAAATTAGGTTGGGTATAAATAATCGTGACCAAGTCAACATTACAAAAATACTGAAAAATGTGCATGCCACATAGAAGATAAACCCCCTAGGCCTCTTTATACCACTCTTAAAGGCAACACAATTTCCCCAAACAAACAACATCAAACAAGGTAATAGAATACACTAAGTAGTCAAACCATAATACAAGTCTCAATTGTTTAAGCAAAGTCAATTTTGTTTATTAAAGTCTAGTTTGACTTATTAAGAAAACAATCATATAAAATTTCATGCATATATACTTTTTAAATAAGTGTTTAAATAAAATCCCCATGCATATCAAGACACCATGTATTTAATAATAAAATAATGTTATTAATTTTCTAAATATAAATATAAATGAAAACATTAATATTAAAACCCGCGTGTAAAAAAATCAATTAATATTTATTTATTAATTAATTTTTTATTTTATTTTTTAAAATTTTAAATCCAAAAATTAATAAATAATAAAAATAATAATTTTTTAATCCAAAAATTAATAAATAAATAAATATATTTTTAATATATATAAATTTGAGAATTAATACACACACACACACACACACACACACACACACACACACACACACACACACACACATTAGATTTTAAAATTCCAATAACCAATTCAAATTGAAAATGATGAAAAACCAAACCATAATCCTCAATCAAAATAAAACCATAATTTTCAACAATCAATTCCAATCACAAAGTAGACAATCTTTTCAAAAGGATGATAAACATAGGTTTTCAAACCCTACCCAAAATCCCCCAATCGAATACAACAAATAAGACCAAATTGAAGACTCCCAAAAATTGTAGCTTTAAAATAATTCTTTAACTTCCAAGCACCACAATTCTCCAAAACCTAATAGACGTCCTCAAATAATAACCCAAAACCCCCTAATATAGAAAACTTGTCAAGCTAGGTTTTCAAACAATGCATCTCCAAAACAAGACAAACTCCACTAAAAAATAATAAAATAATTACTTAACTCAAAATCACCGAAATAAGAACTTAACTAAAACCTTGTTTTTATCAAACCCTCTTTGCATGATTAATTCTAATTTTAATAATAAAATATGCACTTTTCCAATTTTCAACTCCTAACTCAACTTCCTAACCTTATTTTTATTGATTTCCTTTTTGCATATTTAATTAATTATAATAATAATAATTATATGCACTTTTCACTTATTAAGCCTTAAATTTAACCTTCAACTTAAATTTCTAATTCAATTTATCAAATTGAATGTGCAACTTAAATTGTATATCAATATTTAATTAATCAATTAATATTGTAGCACATTAATAATTATTCAATCGATAATTAAATATTAAATAAATCAATTATGCCTATAATTTCAATTTTAGATTTTAATAATTAATTAAATCCTGATTCCAAATTGGACTTTTAATTAAGTCTTCTGAATTAAACAAAGGTATTTAATTAACTCTCAATAATTAAATATCCTTTTATTTAATATTCTAATTTTCATAAGATATAATTATTCAAATTTCATAATTAATCTTAATTTAATTATTTTAACCAAATAAAACACATAAAAAACTCACATAACTTACAACACACAAAATTAACGAGCTGAGCATCAAGTACAAAGCTTTGGATATGAAATATGATGCACTAGAGGAGACTATTGATAAGATGAGGAACGACATGGTCATGGACAATAACAAAGGTAAAAGTGTTGTGATTGAGAAGATAAATAATTTTAGCATGCAGGAAGACAAAATCTCGAGCATCATTGATGAGAATCTTTCTCCTTTCTCCTATCTACAACAGAGTCAAAACAATGAGAATTTTCTTAGAAAATTTCTTTCCTACAATAATGATGGCATGAAAACAACTTTTATTAATCTTAATGTGCTTTACTCCTTGCTGGAGGGAAACTACCTAGAAAAAAATGCTATTCTGGTTGATGATGACCCAGTTAAGCTGGAGGGTTAGGCTTTTGGACTTGGCACTAGAACTAGAGTGAGCGTTAAAAAAAGGAAGGTGACTCTACTTAAAGAGCTGGTGAGCCTTAAAGAGTCAATTCAAAAGATCTAAGCCTTGCAGGAGGCTTCCAAGGAGTTCCTGAATAGTCAAGACTAACTTTTTCTGCTGGTTGTTTTTTTTTTCTTTCTACTGGTAGTTGTGCTAGAAGTTGTTCTTTTTTGATGGTTGGAGCCTTTTAATTATAATATCGTTATGTAGGTCTGTCTTTGGAACTTCCTATTTCTTGTAGCAATTATGGTTTCTATGCTCTTGCTCTATGCTCTTTTCTTTTCCTAGCATGTAAAGGGTTTTGGGTCCCCTTCAAAACCTATTTTGACCTCAATAAAAAACTTACAACACACGAAAATCAACTAATTCAAATAAAAACCCAACTCAAGGGAAGGGCTCATGAATTTACGTCACCTTGACAAATTCAAATAGGTATAAAAATATATACTTGTCCATTATTCCAGGACAATGAATGGCTTGGGTTAGGATTGGACCTGCATGCTATCTCCCCTCTCTTACCATTGAGATATTCTGATAGGGCACACTCATCCTGACAATTCATGAAAGTTGATGTATGGTACCTGAAATCCTGCATAAAAGATGAGCATGTACATACATGTATAAATATATAACAGGCAATGACGGGGATCAACCGATTGTGTGGATCTCACAAGCAAGTAACTGTGACTTTGTCCCTCAACCATACCAGGAACATCAAATAGAAATATAAAATATACATGTCAACCATATACATGCAAGTATGGGGTCAATAAAACTATAAACACAAATAATATCAAATATATTTGAGGATCTAATACACACATGAAAAGTGGCCTAAAAGAGTTTGACCAATTAAAATGAAAATTAAACTATGTGAAGGGTATTACAAAAATAGTCCTTATTGATTGAGGAGATGGTCTAAATATTTGCACCTTGAGTCTTGTGAAATATTTAGGATATTTTGAACAAGTCGTTGATCGTAAAAGAAAAATTACTATAAAAGCTTATGATAATGAGGAAATATCTTCAAAAGGAATGGTGGTTCTTCCCATTCAAGTTGGTCCAAGAAAAAAATAAATATTTTGTCAAGTGCTTGATCTGAAATTGACCTACAATATTTTTTTAGGAAGGTCATGGATCCATGAAATGCAAGCAGTGCCTTCAACATATCATCAATGTCTGAAATTTCCTTATATGGGTCAAGAAATCACAGTGAGTGGAGATCTAAATCTATTCCATTATTGTAATAATGCCAAACCTTTGAATGACTCATTAGTCCCATACAATAGTGAAGGTACTATATCAAGCAAGTCAAAATAAACAACTCAAGACCAAGCTTCAAATGATAAGTCCACAACAAAAGAAAAATAAAAGATGGAAGAAGAAAGTATTCTCGACCATTCAAATCAAGGAAACACTAACTTATCTACACCGACTAAAGGAAAAGAGAAACTTAATTTTGTAGACTCAAAATAAAAAGAAGGAAAGAATACTAATCCAATTACTTCACACCAAAAAGAGGATAACTCAAAATCCTTTAAAATTAAAAAAGAAGCTAAACAAAAGCATTATCGAAGGATGGATACAATGATGCATTTTTTTGAGAAACAATGCAAAATCAAACAAAAAGGTGTGGGGAAATATTCCTTATCCATGATGGACTTACCTCTTTCCCCTATATCTCATGGAAAACCATCTAGTTCTAATCCTCCTAAAAAGTATAATAAATATTTTGTGAGAGCTAGTACTTCTGCACCCATAGAAGAAGATGATAATGAGATCCTAAAATGGCTTTATAAAGATGAAGATGCATCAAGTTCAAACCAAACATCAAATGAAGAAAGGGTTCAAAATATTGGCATCCCAACACACCAATATGGAAAATGATATCAAATCATGCAAAAGATGGGATATAAAGGATAGAGACCTTTGGGAAAGAAAATGAAGGTTTTTTAGAACCAATAAAAACAATGTGGAGAGATAGTAAAGAAAAATCAGGACTAGGGTACCTACAGAAAGGATATACTAAGAAAAATTATCCACAATTTTATGAACAAATTTTACAATTAAAATCCCAAAGTGATGAAGATTCTAATTAATGGGAATGGGATTCTCTATTTGAAGGATCTTGCCAAGACAAAGAGGTGGATGTGATTCATACTTATACTCACATATCTAGCTCAAGCAAAGGACAAAGTTCTAATTAAGAGTCAAGTTCAAATCAAGCTTCAAGTGAAAGTCAAAGGCTGAATTCTAATCAAGAACATGACTCAAGAAAAGAATTAATAAGGTCTCAATGGATAGGAGAGCCCTATGTACCTTCATGGTTACTAAGAACAAATGAAGAGTTATATATATCATTAGAATTTAGAGAATCTAACGTTAGGTTTAACCCACGAGATTTTTATCCTCAAGAAACTCAAGAGGACTCGAGTGAGGAGAATTTTGATCCAAGTTACATGGAACACCTTGATCAAGTTCATATCATAGATTTAAGTGATAAAATGTATGAACCCTCAAATAAAGTCATGTCCTTGAATCTTGCAAATTTGAGCATATCCAATGATTCCCTATGCCTTCTATATTTTGAGCTAATTGATTGGGATTCTATTGAGAAAAATGACATACCATTGTTCCCAAATGATGTCTCATTGACCCTATACCTAATTGTAGTTGAACCCTCTTTTACCAATGAAACATATTGATCGATTCTTATAAAGGCTTAGAAACTATGTATAATTCCAAACTCAGGGATTGGACATTCGATCGAGTAGTTTATCCTCTTCATAAAAACTCATTTAATATGTCAACCAGAGATGTGTTACTTGAAATGGGCTAGCAAAGTATATGCACCAGGTGTCACTTAGCTGTGCATACTATAGTTGCTGCAAGAAAGAAATATTGAAAGGAGACTATCCTATGATTGCAGGGTATAAATACTAGAATGAAATTTGAACTAAAGTTGTAGAAAATTAGGTACTAGAATAGAAATTATGGAAATGTAGATGCTAACAAAACATGAAGACTCTTGCAAACTATGCCATAATACTTCTGTTGTTCTACTGCTTTGGCTACAGGAAGCGTTAGCTAGCCTGTGGCTTTGGCTATAGGAATAGTTCAACACTTGGCACTGAAATAGCAGAAATGTAGGAAATGATTCTAACTAGCATGAATCTATCTAATTGTGGATTTCTCACCAAGTGGGCCCTCTTGGATGAGTATTCCAATAACAACTACACAAAGTTAAATCTCAACACTTCATTTTCTCATTGATTGAATAATTGAGTACAAAGATTCATAAACTAGAAAACAAAAGAAAACTATATTGCCTGTAAATTGATAATGCCCTTTTTTTTCTCACACATGAGTGAGGCTTTATTTAAAGGAAAAATTCTAACAACTTATCTAACTGTGCCATAGAAATAGGCGAATCTTTATTACAACACACTAACTAAAAAGAAGGAAATCTGTTTAAAGCTGGAACAGATAAGATCTAGAAGAGAGGAAAGAGTTACCGCAACAACAAATCTAACTTCCCACTCTCACCTAGATTTTCTTAGGGAATTCATCATGCCGCTTCAGTCTTCACTGGATGACTGCCACCTTGTTCTTTTAGAAAACCTCAACTTGCTCTGCGCTTAATACTTCTCTGCTAGAACTTGCTGGAAGACCGGGTTTAGAACTCAATAAATGAATATGCTTTACCTGGTCAAAACAACATTTTCTATTTATATGCATTGCACTTCAAAGGTTAGGATAAGACATTCATGGAAAAAAATACCAAAATACGCATAATCATTCATATTCAAATAGCTACTTTACTTATTAAAAACATAACCATAACTTTAAAACAAGTAACATATTAATTTGTCCAAGTATAGCATATTTAAGTACATTTGAACCATGATATAAGTCTGATGGCAGCATGCCATATAATAACAAGAAAGAGCATAAAAGTCTTAAGGAAAATGTATCATAACAGGAAAAAGACCTAGAAAATATCATCCTAGGGCATCTTAAAATATTAAATTAATATGCCTCATCATTTCCCCCTACAAGGACTAGTGCCTACCCTCAAGCATTGAAGTATTCCTAATTTTTGCAAGTACTCTGAGGTCTCCTTGTGTCTCCCCAATCATCAAACTGCCCACTTTCCAGTAGAATTTGTTCATTCTTTCAACCCTTATGCACTGACTTATCTCCAAGTCCTCATCGACCTCATTATCCATACAACTATATAATGGCCACAGGAGTAGAGGAGGCTAGAAAGTGAGAGGCATCCACCTCTCTAGCCATGACTGTCATCCCAATTCTATATACCACTAGACCCTCTGCATGGTGGCTCGAAAGTTGATAAGACTGTGTGGTTCTACCTTTTTCAGGGCCATAGTTAGCCTAGCCCACCTCTATTGTAGCCCTTCCACATCTCTACATCCTTTGGCCAATGACAACCTTTCAACTTCTATGTGTACCTATTCTCTATTTGCTAGTATCCTTCTCGTGTATGTAGAATCATTAAAACCATATCCAATTTCTAACCAATCACTGTAGAGCCTTTTGGGTGTTTTACTCTCAGGACATAAGGGAAGTGTAATAGTGCATTCAAATTCCCTATACCTATTTAATTTCTCTCCATAACTGATTTCATTTCTGACCAAGGAAAGTAAAGAGGACAAATGAATATCTCCCACAAATAATAGGGGATTCTAGTCAGTATTTGATGGAACAACATAATTGCGCATGCACAATTCACAAAGAAGATTCCTAATAAAATCAGGTGACATCTCATATGTAGCCACAAAAGTTTGAGGAGTGTCTATGTTAGGGCTTAAATCTCTAAGAATTCTCATCAATTTAAATATTAAAAATTGTTCCCTCAAACATAGGGCATAAACCCTAGGTGGTGGTCTACATTCAAAAATTTTAGGGACCAATTCTGTAACCGAATCCAACTTACCCTGTAGGAGTTGGATTTCTTATTTTTTCTATCCTATTTCCTTTTTCAACTTGTCCCTTTCTAATTCCCACATGGACTTTTCATATTGAACTTGCTTGAAATAATCAATGGACAAAGAGTGAACTATTACCTTTCCTTGATTGTTTAGTGGAACTGGGCATTTTGGAATTGCCTCTTGATTATCCTGTGGAATTGGCGCAGATGCATCCAAAGTGTCATATGTTTGTACATTTCCTAGATGGGAAGAAGATACATTAGAGATATCCATTCTATCTGTTTCTTTCCATTTTTCTATAGGATCCTCTTCCATCATGTCATGACTCTATACGAATGAACTACCTACTTGTGGTTCTTCATCCATGGGTTCCTCCATAGGAACATCATGAGTAGAACCAGTCATTTCATGAGAGTCCTTCTCTATTTTCTTTGTGTTCAAATGAACACTACATCATAGTGGTGTGTCAATTGATGCTACAGGACATTTCTGTGGAGTCTTTCTTTTGGTGGCAGACGTGGTTGCAGGAGGAACAGGGGCGTCACCCTCATCATATCCAGCCATTTTTCCTTTCCCTTTCTCCTTTTTCAAGGCTTCTTGTGGACTATGGGACTCTTTAGGAACCTTGGTTTTTTTACCCTCCAAATTAGGGTTTGGAATATTTGTTGCCACATTTTCTTGGTGGGTTTCTGAGATAGGAGGGTTTTCCTAAGCCTTTTCTTGAATAATAGGCTCTTCATTATCAGGAATAACCTCATCAGAAAGATTTTCCTACCCTTCTTGATGCTCTAGTTGTGGTTCTATAGGTTGTGGTATGTATCTATTTAACTACACATGAGGTGCTAAAAGGAACTCATCCCAAGTCATGGGAGAGGTGTCATGTAGGGCTCTTTCTACTAGCAGTTTAATTAAACCACAATGGGTAATGAAATTTTGCCTTCTCTTTCTAACCTCTTCATAACTCAAATTTAACAATGAATATAGGACATTGGGAACATTTACTAAATGGCCATGCCAAAAATGACTCAAGAGGTTAAAGTGAATGGCATGCAAGAAAGAGAATCGCCCTTCACAAGTAATGTACCTTATAATATGCACTACTAATTGAGGGTACTCACCAGGAAGAGATGTCGATCTAGCACCTTGTTTACTGTATTCCATTGTGGTACCTACTAGTAAAGAAAATTCTTTTCGAGCTATATGAGCATCATGACTATGTGGAAATGCTTTGCCTGTAGCTGGAAGTCCAGAAAATTTTGCAATTCATGCCTCTGAATCTTCCACTCTTAATCCTTTTACATACACCACTCCATTACTATATGTGCAAAGGAATTCTAATGCCACAACCTCATCATGGACATTCAATCATAAAAACTATGTAAGCCATCCTAAATGGTTAAATTTCTGAACACTGGCCTGGGCTTGCAATAAAGATGCATGACTCACTGGCTCATAACGTATAGGTTATCCACCTATCCTTCTTAGAGCTTCTGCAACCTTGATTCTTTTAGTTCCAGTGGCTTCCTTAACAAATTATCCTATTCTCCATTCTTCCCAAAATTCAACTACACCATGGTTTGGTAATTACTGGACAAAGACTATCCTGGCTCCCTCAGTGGGTATCTTAGGCAAAATGACAAAGGAATTTAGAAAGAAAAATAAAACTGAAGCTAGAATTTCAGGTTGGAATTTTGGAATTCAAAAACAAACTTAAGGCTACAAATTTTGGATATAGAGGCTTCTTAAATCAATGGCTATGCAGTACATGCTTGCAAATTAATGATGGTGATCTTAAGTGAAGATGTTATTACATCACACAGTTAAACTGACTGCCCCCTATGAAAAATAGACAGGTGTCCTCACATGCATGGCTCAAGAGTACAACAGTACTTGGAAAAATTACTAAATTAATTGAAGCATTAGTTATAATAATGTTAAAACAAGTAAAGATCATTTAAAATAATAAATGTATGCGTACCTAGAATATAATAGCCATAAATGATGAAATTTGAAAAGATTGAGTGACGTGTGCCAAACAAAAAGTAGCACATTGCATGATGATGATGTGACAGATGGATGAATATGGAAGATAAAGGTGATGAGATGTGATGTGACGGGTGCTTTATTATGACAAGAAATGTTTTCATGGGAAACAAAAACTTATTATGACTGCACTTGTGCAGAATTAAAGCAATGACTGGAGGGAGTTGTTTGCTGCAAGAGAATCTTCAGCTGGAGGAGGTCTGTCGGCTGTAGAGAAGTATTCATTTGGAGGAGGTCCATTTTCTTCAGAGAGTTCATCGGCTGCAGGAGCTTTATCGACTGTAGGGGATTCAGCTACGATAGGAGAAATCTTGAACTGCCACAAAAATCTCACTTTGGTTTCTGGCTTATGGAATAGACAGAGTCTGTGCCCATTTACCAACAACTTGAAACATATGGGGTTGATGGTTGTTAATTGAACCGCACCATTAGCATATACATTTTCAATTTCATAAGGACCAAGCCATCTTGTAGTAAGCTTACCTCATGTCTCTTGATAATGAGAGTCATATAAGAGAGCCCAATCACCAGGGGTAAACCATTTGTTGAGGATATGTGATTCATGCCACCTTTTTTGTTGCATCTGGATCATTTTAATGTGCTGTAGGGCTGCCTTTTGTGTTTCATCCAGTTGGGTAAGTTGCAGGATCTTGTTGCATTGCACTATTGGAAGATCAATGTTTAGTTGTAATGCTATTCTCAAGGTCTTATGCTCAAATTCTATAGGCATGATAGAGGTCTTTCCATAAACTAGTTCAAAAGGTGTGAAACCAGTTGTTGTCTTCCACGTTGTATGGTATGCCCAGACTGCTTCATGTAACCTTGTGCTCCAGTCCTTTTTTTGTAACTGCACTATTTTGGTTAGAATGGCCTCTATCTCCCTATTTGTAATTTCTACTTGCCCATTTGCCTGTGGGTGACATGGACTAGATTTTCTATGGTGAATATTATATTCATTCATGAGGGTAGTGATCAATGTTGATGTGAATTGAGCACCCTGATCAGTAACCAGTTCTCTTGGTACACCATATCATGTGAAGATTTCTTCATATAAAAAATCAGCCACCTTATTGTCTCGAGCATGTTTCATGGCACGTACACCCCATCCTTTGGCATCGGTCACATTTTCTTGTGTAGTTGAAAACATCCTTATGGAGGGTTGGCTAGTAGTATCCTATGTTCAATATTTTCATTGTTGTTCTTTTGGCTACAAAATGCCCCCCACAAGGCTCATCATGATAGGCATGGAGGATGTCATAGGTTTCATCCTCCTTGACACACCTTCTCAATATTTGATCAAGCCCATTATAGAATAGACAATCAACAATCCATGAAAAGTTGAAAGTTTTTTCTATGAGGAGTCTCTTTTCTTTTGGTGAGAAATAGGGAGGTACCTTTTGAGAAACTAAATAGTTTGCAATATCTGTATACTAGGGAGTTTTGGCTTAAATGGAGAATAGGTGATCATCAAGAAATCTATCATCTATGATTTGTGATTCATCTACATTCTGCAATCGTGAGAGGAAATCTACAACCACATTTGACTTGCCTAGCTTATCCACTATGGTGATATCAAATTCTTGTAACAACAGAAGCCATTGGGCTAATCTACCTGTGATTGTAGGCTTATTAGCAAGATAATTAATGGCTGCATGGTCAGTATGCACAAATATCTGGTAGCCTATGATGTAGTGGTGGAATTTGTTCAGAGCATAAATAATGACCAAAAGCTCCTTCTCTGTGATTGTGTAATTCAGTTCCACTCCTTGCAGATTTTTGCTAATGAAATATATGGCATGTTCTACCATATCTTCTTTTTGTCCTAGTACAACTCCAATTGCATGATCTGAGACATCAGTATGAATGTGGAATGGAAGTGCCAAATTTGGTTCTCGTAAAATAGAAGCTTGAGTAAGAACTAACTTCAGCTGTGAGAAGGCTTGATCACAACTGGGGGTCCATGTAAATTCTGAATCTTTGGTGAGTAGAGAATGAATGGGACTTGCCATTTTACTAAAGTCTTTGATGAATCTTCTATAATAACCAGCATGTCCAAGGAAACTTCAGACATCTTTTTTCTTGGTTGGCATTGGAAGGTTTTGAATAACTTCAATTTTGGTCGGGTCCACTTGGATTCCAACAGTAGATATATAGTGACCAACTACTATCCCTTCTTGCATCATCATGAAGCACTTTTCACTATTTAGAGATGGGTTGTGTTCTTCACACATTTTTAGGACTTTGTTTAGGTTTTTTAGGGCTTCCTCATAAGTTTCTCCATATGTTTTGAAGTCATCCATATAAATCTCCATACAATCATGAGAGATATCAACAAAATGTTGATAATTGCTCTCTGGAAGGTTGCTAGGGCATTACAAAGACCAAAAGGCAAAAGTTCCCCAAGGGAAGGTGAATGTAGTCTTTTCCTGATCCTTAGGAAAGATTCAGATTTGGTTGTACCCACTATACCCATCTAGGAAGGAGAAATACTTTTTTCCTGCCAAGGAGTCCAAAACTTGGTAAATGAATGGAAGGGGGAAGTGATCCTTTTTAGTTGCATTATTGAGCTCTCTATAGTCCACACACACACACGTCATTTTCCTCCCTTTTTTGGCACAATTACAAATGGAGAAACCCATTGGCTATCTAATATGGGATATATAAATCCAGCATTGAGGAGTTTTTGTAGCTCTATTTTGACTATTTCTCTTAATGCTGGGTTTACTTGTCTTTGAAATTGTCTCACACGGGGTTTGTCCTCTTTTAGATATATCCTATGAGTACGCAGTTTTGGGTCCAAGCCTTTCATGTCAGAATAATCCCATGCAAATGTTGTAGTATGGCCAGTCAGGATTTTAGCTAGTGATGTTTGTTGCTGAGGAGTTAGTTGGCTATTGATATTTAAGTAGTGGCCAGTAGACACCTCTATTTGCTTAGTCAGCTCTATCATAGATGCATCTGTTAGTGAGGGTACTTATATCTCATGGGGAAGAAATTAGTGGTAGAGATGTTTGGTTGCAGGAGAAGCCCATTGGTAATCAGGGTTTAAAACTTGCAGGGAGCAATTTTTAGAGGAACACTATAGAGAATCTGGGTTCGATCCATACTAACTATGCAAGATATTGGTGATAACTTTGTCTTCTTCTTAGAGCTGCAGGAAGGGATCTCTTTTTAACATCATTAACTGAGACACTGAGTTTATAACCTTGGCTTCTTCTCCTATATTAAACCATATTGGTGAGGCTAATTCCATTTGAGGTTGGGCTGGTGGATATAGGACTAGAGTCTTTGTGTATTGACCATCAGAGATGGTCATATCCCCTGAGCGACATCCAATGTAACCATCCATAATTTCTAACCAAGGCCTACCAAGTATAATTGGGTATCCCCCTAGTGCAACTTTGGGTGATAGTATCATGAAATCAACTAGGTAAGACCAGGATTCAAGGTCAACAACTATATCCTCTACCATCCCGTCAGGTTTCATAGTAGAATTATCTGTAAGATGCATGATAGTGGGTGTGGTTCAGAGGTTAGTTATACCAAGTTGTTGCATTATGTCCTTGGTCATGAAATTTATAGCGGCTCCAAGATCTATCAATGCATTTTTAATGGTCATCCCATTAATAGTGACTTTGAAAATAGTGATTTTCCATAGGTAGGAACATCCTTAATTTCTTGAAATAAAGGTATTTGGACATTAAAGGTCTTCAATTAATCAAGGATATTGAAACCTGTTTATTTAGGAGGCTTTGGATTGTTGTGATACAGTCTCTGTGGAAAAGCAGGTCCAGTGTGCTAGCTTTTATCAGGTATAGGTGGTGGTACTGGTAAAGGAGGAGTGTGTTCAGCTTAGATAGGCTCTTCTTGGGGTACTTTAGTTATGATTGGATGCTTAGGAGTAGGGAGAGTCATTCCAGACTGTAGGTGTATATCATCAAGTGTGATTTCATAGGTTGGATATTGCATGGGGTATTGCATTTGGTTGGTAGCATACACACTTTGTTGAGGTGTGGGAGGCCTATTGTTTGGGTTTGGCTGGGGTTGCATAGATAGTTGTGTAGGCTTTAGAGGTTGATTATTGGTTGCTGGTGGTGGCAAGAGTGCTTGTTGCTGTGGAGGCTGAAGAGGTGGAGGCATATATCCTTGAGGCTGATTTAGCCATTGCTAACCTCCTTGCCACTGAGGGTTCTACTGCTAGTTACCCTATGGTGACTTCCATGCCCCTTGGGGTTGTTATCAATTCCCCTAAGGGTTTTTCCATTGTGGATTAGGGTAATTTTGCCACTGATTTTGAAAGTTGTTCCAGGGAGGATTTTGATAATTCATAGAAGGTTTCCATTGATTGTTATAAAATGGATTACTGAATGTAAGTGGGTCCTGAGGCATACCTTGTATTTTCACCCATGGTTTATAATCAGTTGGCATCTGGGTAGTCTCCACGTTATCAACTAGTTTACACTGACAATCTCTCTTCTTCTATCTATAGTGGGGACAAAATTCAGCCAACATGGCCTCTACTTCCTCATGCTTCTTCTTTTCCTACAAGGTATCCAACTTCATGGCCATATTGTTGATGATATCTTGCTTAAAATTGGACAAGGGATGTGTTATCTCTATTTTGGAAGTGCCTACACCATTTGTCTTTCCCGTTGTAAACGTATATCCCCTTCCTCTCTTACCGGTGACTCTGGAGTACTTGAGGCATATATTTTTAATATCATCCCAGATGGATTGGGTTATATCACCTCCTACCATCAAGTCTAGTGCTTTAGTGCATCCATCTTGTATGCCTCTCAGGAAGAGCAGCTTCTGAGATTCTTCATTAAGCGCATGCTCTGTGTTCCTTTGTAGGCTAAACATGAACCATGACACATAGTCCTCAAGTGTCTCATCCTCTTTTTGAGTCATTTTAAAGATGTCTTCCCCTCACATATCATTTCCTCAATAATAATCCTTATATTTAAGTAAGAATGCTGTCATGTCCCCTTTTCAAACAATTAAAAATAATAACTTTTGCTAAGGCTGGCAGGCTCAAAAAGTAAAGTTTCAGGAAAAGGGGCTAATCTTTGGAAACCAATGGATTAATAAATGTTAATTATTATTAAAATATGTCTTATTTAACCCTCTTGGTCATGAGTTAGGGTTATGCCCTCTTTTAAAGGGGTTTGGAGGCATTTCAGGGTCATTCTAGAACTTAATTTTTGCTCATTGCTTTGTTGTTCTTCAGAGGCTGCCAAACCTATGGAGAAGGAGAACCAAAGATGGGAGTTTGTAGGTTTCCAAGAGGGATAATGACAAGATTTTGAGGCCATTCCATGTGCAAGCTCATGCAGAGTTTTCCCTTGTGCTAAACAGTGTGGATTTGTGAGTTTTCGGGTGTGTTTTTGTAAGATTTTGGTGTTTTCGGTTGAGTTTTTCATATTAGTTTGGGTTGCTGTTGTATTGTAGGAATTTTTCTATTAAAATAGAGCTAAATATATGCCATGGGTATTGATTCTACTTCTATGATAGATTATTAGTGTTTTATGGTGTTTCTAGGCTATTTTGTGTTGTTTTCGAGAGCCTGATGAGCATTGTTTTTGTCCTCCTTTTTGGAGCTGTTGTGTAAACTCTTTGCAGATCTGGAAATGTAATTTTTTAGGCCATTATGATAGAAAAATTTTTGTAAAAATTTCTACTTTCAGATTTATCAATAATATGTGAAGCTGTGAAGTTTTTGGCACTATTTCGGGCATACCCGATTTGGGTTTTATTGAGAAATTATATAATCTTTCAAGTGTTATTTGTTTAATTTAATAATCTGATTAGAGGATGAAAATATGATATAAAAATCAGAAAGGGGACATTTCAAATGCAACCTATATTTTTGCCCAATCATGGACCACATCCCGCCCCAAGCCCATAAACCAACACAAAGCAGACTCCTTAAGAGTCGCAGGAAAGAGTTTGAGCTTGTGGGCATTAGTGGTGTAGTCATAAATTCTACATAGGATATCAAAATCAAAGAGAAAGGTATCCAAATCTTCTATTACAAGACTGTAGAATTTTTGCAGGGCAGAGGAAGGTATATTTTTAAGGTTTTTATTGTCTCACTGGTTAGTGATAGGAAATGGAAATGTGGTTGGATTCACCATCCTTGGAGGATTTCTAGGATGCAGAGGTGGTGGACGATGTGATAAATAGATGACCAATTGTAAAGAATTTTCCTGTCTAACAGGATTTTTAGGGAATCAAGATCTCAGATGGGAGAAGGCTTCAACAAATGCATTAATTTCATGTTGCTCTTCAAAAGTAGCAAGGTGTTCTTATTTAGAGGATGAGGATGAAGATGTAGTCTCAGGAAGGTCAATGGTAGCATAAAAAAATGGGCTCTCCTCTTCAAAGGGATGATTGGATTGATTTGGCAAGGACCTTCCTCTAGCGTCTCTTCTTTTGCTATGCATGCAACTAGTAGGAAGTAATGCAAATTGCAGTCTTTCTCAAAATAAAGTGTATTATACTTAAAGCTGGAAATAAAAGAAAATCCTACAAATGGCTTAGTGAGGACTAGGTTCGGCACCATCCCCAGAAGTGGCACAAAAAATGATTGATTCTTATAAAGGCTCAGAAACTAGGTATAATTCCAAACTCAGGGATTGGACATCTGATCGAGTAGTTTATCCTCTTCATAAAAAATCATTTAGTATGTCAACCTAGGGATGTGTTACTTGAAATAGCCCAGCAAAGTATATGCACCTGGTGTCACTCAGCCATGAATTCTATAGTTGCTGTAGGAAATAAATGTTGAAAGGAAACTATCCTATGATTGCAGGGAATAAATACTAGAATGATATTTAAACTAAAACTACGGAAAAGCAGGTACTAGAACCAAAATTATAGAAATGTAGATGCTAAAAAAAAATGAAGACTCTTGGAGACTATGCCATAATACTTTTGTTGTTCTACTGCTTTGGTTGTAGGAAGCATTAGCTAGCCTGTGGCTTTGGCTGCAGGAACAGTTCAACACTTGGCACTGAAATAGCGGAAATGTAGGAAATGATTCTAACTAGCATGAATCTATCTAACTGTGGATTTATCACCAAGTGGGACCCCTTGGATGAGTATTCCAATAACAACTACACAAAGTTAAATCTCAACACTTCATTTGCTCATTGATTGAATACTCGAGTACAAAGATTCATAAACCAGAAAACAACATAGAACTATATTGCCTATAAATTGATAATGCCCTTTTTTTTCTCATGTAGGAGCGAGGCTTTATTTAAAGGAAAAATTCTAACAACTTATCTAACTATGCCATAGAAATAGGTGGATCTTTATTACTACACACTAACTGAAAAGAAGGAAAGCTATTTAAAGCTAGAACATATAAGATCTAGAAAAGAGAAAGAGTTGTCATGACAACAAATCTAACTTCCCACTCTCGCCTAGATTTTATCAGGGAATTCATCACACTGCCTCAATCTTCGCTAGATGACTACCACCTTGTTCTTTTGGAAGCCCTGAACTGGCATTGCACTTAATACTTCTCCGTTGGAACTTGCTGGAAACTGAGTTGAGAACTTAGTGAATGAATACGCTTTACTTGGTCAAAACAACATTTTCTATTTCTATGCACTGTACTTCAAAGGTTAGGATAAGACATTCATGGCAACAAAATATGCATAATAATTCATATTCAAATAGCTACTTTACTTATTAAAAACATAACCATAACTTTAAAACAAGTAACATAGTAATATGTCCAAATATAGCATATTTAAGTACGTTTGAACCATGATATAAGTTTGATGGTAGCATGCCATATAATAATAGGAAAGAGCATAAAAGTCTTAAGGAAAATGTATCATAATAGGAAAAAGACCTAGCAAATATCATCCTAGGGCATCTTAAAATATGGCATTAATATGCCTCATCACATATCAAGGAGAAATAAGAAGAAAAAGTGTTCGGTCTTAGTCATAAAAGAAAATAAAAGAATAAAGAAAAAATAAAAAGGTCTAGTGGTGAAAAACACAATGTGGAAGTGCTAGACCAAGAAAAAGTAAAACTAAAAGATGTTTCTAGAGGTTAAAACCCAACTGTGGCACCTTATGAGGAAGAGAGATTAGACACTTTACCAAAACACTATGAAGAAAGATCTTCTACTTTGATTAAACCCATGAAAAACATAAACATTGGAATAGAATCAGAGCCTAAGATTATACACCTTGTAGCTTCATTATTAGAGGAGGAAAAATAATAATTCATGGAGTTTTTCAAATAAAGACAAGTAAAGTTTTCTCGGTCTTATGTTGATATTCCAAGATTTGACCCTAATCTTGTTATGCATCATTTGAACATGAAGCCAAGAGTCAAACTGGTCAAACAAAAGTTGAGGAAAATGCATCCACACATTACATTACTAGTCAAAGATGAATTGGAGAAGCTATTAAAGGTTGGTTTCATTACAGCCATTGATTATGCCAAGTGGATTTTGATAGGGAGGTTGGGAGAGCCAATCACAAGCTCTTGCCTAGGTCTCACAAGTGACCTTCAGGTGTTCTTCACTAACACCAAATGACCTATAGGATTTCCTTTGATCCCCTAGTCCACTTAACCAACCCAACTACCAAGAAACAATTACTAAGGCAGGTTAAATCCTTGGTGCTCTTCTTCCTTGATACACACACTGGCCCTTTAAGACGTCTAAGGGATCACCACCTCCAATATTAGCATAGAATCTTGTAGAGGTGAGGAGGTGTTCAAACATGTCTCATTTGGTTCATTTAGATGTCTTCAAGGTCTTACTTCAATTATCTCCCTTATCGATCTCTTAGTTCCTTCATAAAATAGGGCTACAAGGAAGAGCCCCAATTAGGCCTCCCATTCTGGGAAAATAGGTATTTTCTCCCAATTACTTCCAAAGGACCCTATAGATAAATTGTGGATTCTAAATTCAATATCCAACCTCTCAAGGATTTTGGAGGTTTTAGGGTTTCACCTTGCAATACAATCCCCTAACCAAAAATAGGTGTTATGGGAGGGTTTTATGCATTCTATGATTGCATGGCTTGTCTTCTCTCTTTGGGTATCCAAATTGATTGGTTGGATCCTCTCCCTAAGATAAGTTCTTGGTAAATACATTACCTTTGACCTTTAATAAAAAATTGATAGCTTCATGCACACCTCTGCAAGTTATATCTATTTTTTCCTAGCCTCTCCTAGCCGGGCTCACCATAGGCTCACCTAGGGAAAGAATTTATAAATGCTTCCCAAAATTTCCAGGGCCCATGCTCATGTACAAGGTATATAAATGGAGTCTATTTAGTATCCCCAAGAGTTCATATATATTAATTAATGGGATAGTGAGTTAGATCCTCATTTCTTACACCCTCCTGGGTTGAACCAGTGAATGGGGAAAATGAAAAGATTTAATGTAGAATAAAAAAATGAACAAACAATTCTAATCTACCAACACACAGTGCAAGGAAATGAATTAAACTAATCACTCCATAGATTTAAATCCATAACTCAACTCATAACATTCCTCCTTAATTTTTTTGATTCTTGTCATGCCCACTACAAATGAGAACAATCTTAACTAGTGAGGTTGTTTAATCATATAGAGATTTTACAAAGATATACAAACTTCCACACACTGTTCACACTTCTAAAACTAAATCTCCGTACACAATATTCTCCATCCTCGGGATTTGGTCCAAAAATGACTTAAATAGTCCTAGGTTTGTCTTAGGTTTCCATTATGGTACTCCTAAGCCAATTTAGGGTGTTTGGACAATTCTGTCTGAGCAACTTTGAAAAGTTGCGAAAGTTGCTAAGCAACTTTTTCAACATTTTTACAACTTTTCCACTTTTTTCATACCAAAGACCTTGGTTAGGTCCTATATAGGTCTAGACTCCATATTAGACCCAAATCTAACTTCTCACACACCCTAGGTCCTATGACATCATAGTGACATCACATAACAACAAATCACTAAGAAAGAGTCCTTAACACTTAAGGCTCAAAATAACAAAGACCTAAGACCTAAGACCTAATTAGACCTTTCATCCTTATTGGATCCCACACTATGGTTAACATGACCTTAGGAAAAAATCACACATGCCAAAAATGGATACAAAAAAAAACCAAAAGATAGATTGGATCAACCAACCCTTGGGTGCTCTTGCACCATGATCCCCCTCTACACAAAAGAGATCAAGGCACAATTGGGGATATAAAAGAAGGATCAATGCCCAACTATTTGAAGTTTCCTTCTTCCACCCAAGTAGCTTCAAATTTAGGATGATCCTTCCATTGTACCAGGTGTTCCATGTAGACCCTGTGTCTAGTCTACTTCTTCACTCTAGACTCCAAGATCCTCTTTGCTTGAGGCTTGGTGTTAGGAGGTAAGGCCTCTGTGATGACATCTAAAAGCACCTCCTAGTTGTTCTAACTAATCTCAGATAATGACCCCTTGTATTTGGCTAGGTATGCAATGTTGAAGACTGGTGAGATGGATAGATCTTGAGGAAGGTCTACCTTGTAGGCATTGGATCCATACTTGGCCAGAATATTACATGGTCCTACCCTCTTCATCTAAAACTTGGTAGGCACTCCCTTCTGCAATATAGACTTGTTTAGATGAGCCATGACATAGTCACCTACAAAAAATTGGACATCTCTCCTCTTCTCATCCACTTTTGCCTTTATCTTTTGAGTTTCTTCTACTAGGGTTTTCTTGACTTTTCCTTGGATTTCCTTCATGGTTTGGGAGAAGTCCTCTGCATACCCACTCCTATATTCCATACTTCCTAAATATCTGAGTTCATTTACTCCTCTTGGGTGCATCCTATACACTATCTCAAAAGGACTTTTTCCAGTGGTTGAGTTCACACTATCATTATAGACATACTCTACTTGAGGGAGGACTAAGTCCCATGTTTGTCCATACTCCTTGGTTAGGAACCTTAGCAAGTTACCTAAGAGGAATTCCATGGATCCTCACAACCTCCTTTAAAAAGAGATAAGCTATTTGACTAGCATCATGATTTGTCTTGCAAGGGACAAAATGACCCATCTTTCTAAACCTATCTACCACTACATAGATACTATCCAACCTTGTCTTGGTCTTGGGAAGCCCCACTATGAAGTCCATGTTGGTACATTCCCATGGGCTATTTGGAATGGGTAAGGGCTAGTATAGGCTGGTATTTCTTGCTCCTCATTTGGCTTTCATACATATAACATATTGCTCCACATATCTCCTCACATCCCTAGGTAGTTTAGGCCAATAGTAGAACCTTTGGAGTAACTCCATTGTCTTGTTGATTCCAAAATAGCCACTAAGACTCCCATTGTGCTTCTCCTGAATGAGATTCTCTCTCATTGACCCCTTGGGAACACATAACTGATTCCCCTTAAGCAATAGTCCACTCTACAAGGTGTATTCAACAAACTGACTATGAAAATGGTTTTGAAAATCAGAGCATACCCTTTAAGCCTCTGAGATGTATTCATCATCCTTGTAAAGGTCCTTGAAGCTATCTATTCCAATACTTTGGAGTTGGACTTCCTTGAATGTCAACAATCTCTTGCTCAATGCATCTTCCACCTTGTTCATTTGCCCCTTCTTGTGCTTGATAGTGAAGGTGAAGGCCTGTAGATACTCCATCCATTTTAGATGTATGTTTCTTAGCTTCTCCTATTTATTGAGCTTCTCACTAAATAAGGCTATGGTCCTACCTTCTTGACTTAACACTCCTCCAAATTCTATCTCACTTGCATCACACTCCAAGGTAAATAACTTATCAAAAATTGGTAGTAGGAGAATTGGTTGAGTTGCCACTTGTTGTTTCAACTTCTCAAATGCCTTGATGACTTATTGTGTCCATTTGAATTTGGTTTTCAATCCACCTTTAATGGTTTCTAGTACTGGTGCACATATGCCACTGAAATTCCTTATGAATTTCCTATAAAATTGGGTTAGGCCATGAAAAATTCTAACTTCTATCCTTGTGGTTGGTGTAGGCCAGTTTAGAATGGCTTCCACCTTACTTGGATCCATCTTCAGTGTGACCTTAGACACTAAAAATCCCAAGTAGACTAATTATTGTTTGAGGAAATCACATTTCTCCAAGTTAATAGCTAACTGTTCTTCATGGAGTCTCTTGAGAACAACCTCCAAATGTTTTAGGTGTTCCTCCTTTGTTTTGTTGAAGATGAGTATATCATCAAGATATACCACCACAAATCTTCCTATATAGTCCTTGAGCACCTCATTCATCAATCTCATGAATGTGCTAGGGGCATTAGTAATCCCAAATGGCATCACAAGCCACTCATACAAACCTTTAGTGGTTTTGAAGGCTGTCTTCCACTCATCCCCATCCTTTATCCTGATTTGATGGTATCCACTTTTGAGATCCAACTTGGTGAAGAGTTGATCTCCTCCTAAGAAATCCATTAGATCCTCTATCCTAGGTATAGGGAACCTATATATGATAGTGATCCTATTTATTTCTCTTGAATTAGTGCAAAGTCTCCACTTACCACCTTTCTTGGATGCTATGACCACTGGTACTGTACATGGACTGATGCTCTTCTTTATGAGACCTTGATCAAGAAGCTCATGCACTTGCCTTGCTACTTCTTTTTTCTTCTTTGGTGTGAGCTTGTAGGCTTCCTTATTGGGAAATGAGGCCCTTGGTATAAAGTCTATTTGGTGACTTATAGACCGTTTAGGAGGTAAGGTTGCTGGTATCCCATCACTTACTATATCCTTATACTTCTGAAGAAACTCTTGGATCTCTACTGGTATAGGTGATTGAATAGGCTTCTCTCCTTCTTTAGGCTTCACATATATAACATACCCCTCATTATCTTCTTCTTGAAGTGTATGCAATAGCTCTTTTCCACTACTCAACAAAACACTAGGGGTTTTTGTAGGAACCTCATCATCATCCATTAAAGATTGGATCTTGAATGCCTTCCCATCTTTCTTCAAGGTAACTGTATTTCCTCCCCCATCATACATGGATTATCTATCATATTTCCATGGTCTTCCAAATAAAATATGACATGTATCCATGGGTAGAACATCACATAGAAACTTATCTTTTTATCCTCCAATGGAGAATTCAACCCATGTTTGTTCATTCACTAGGACACTTTGCCCTTTTTTCAACCATGTCACTTTGTAGGGGTTGCCATGGGGTATCTTGGTCATCTTGAGCTTCTTGAATACTTCCTCTATGATGATGTTATCTATGGAGCCATAATCCATAATCACCTTACACACTTTACCCATGATTTTACATCTCACTCTAAAGAGAGCTCTTCTTTTCTTTGGCTCCTCTTTCACTAGTTGTATAATGAGGACTCTCCTAAACATGAGGTTTTCTCTCATATCTAACTCTATGTGAATGACTCGACACTTGATGTGTCTTCTTAAGCATTATAAGCCCCTCTCTTATTTGAATTGGAAGATGATTCCTTCTTTGGACACCTATATGCTAGATGTCCCATTTGCCTTCAATTGTAACACTTCATGCTAGAAAATTAAGAACTATTTCTTCCTTCACCTCTTCCTCTATTAGAGCCTCCATGATTACCTATACCTCTGCCATATTTTCCTCTAGAGCTTGTTTCACCACTTTTATCTACGAGCTTGGACTCTCCTTGGCTTCTTTGATCAATCCCTCTACCTTGGTGACCACCTCTATGACCCCTTTGATCTCTTCATCTATCTCTATTTCTTGAACTAGAATCTTGCCTCCTCTTACTCTCTCCTCTATCTTTAGTGCCAATTGAGAGCACTGATGCATTGTCTTGGGGGTTAGGAGACTCATCTCATCTTGGATATACCACTTCAATCCATTCAAATATCTGGCAACTTTGATGCTTTCTTCTTCTACCACCTTAAACCTTAGACATAGTTTTTGGAACTCCTCAATGTAGGTGTTAACATCATTGTCTTTCTGCCTTAGACTTCTCCTTTTATGTAGATGGATTTCATAATCCTCTGGCATATAGGCTTATTTAACCTTGGTCACCATTCCTTTCCATGTAGCTATAGGGATTTTTCCTTCTTTCTCCCTCTCTGTTTGAATGAACTTCCACCATGTGAGAGTAGAGCCTCTAAGTCTTGACTTGGCTACTCTCACCTTTTGAGCCTCACTGATTCCATCACATTCAAAGTGATTCTCCATTCCCTCAATCCAATCAATGACTGATTTAGGCTCCATTTTGCTACTAAAGAGTGGTACACCTTTTAGTGCTTTGCCACTTAAGGCCTTCAAGGCTTTGAGGAAGGGTTCTTGCTCCACCACTAGATCTAGTTCAAGAACTTCATCTTCCATTGATTTATCCTTCCCTTCCTTCTCATCTATCTTCTCATTCACCTCTTTTGTTCTATCTTCTACTGCTTCCAAGTTCTTGGCTAGAAGGTCTATTCTTTCTCTTAACTATCTATTTTCTTCCTCTTGGTGTTCTACCTTCTTGGCCAACTCTTCATTGGTCACCATCCAAGAAGATCCACTAGATTCACACTCTGACATGCACTTAATTCCCAAATCTTTTGGGGCTCTGATACCAATTTGATAGGGAGGTTGGGAGAGCCAATCAAAAACTCTTGCCTATGTCTCACAAGTGACCTTGAGGTGTTCTTCATTGACACCAAATGACCTATAGGATCTCCTTTGTGGCTTGATCCCCTAGTCCACTTAACCAACCCAACTACCAAGAAATAATTACCAAGGCAAGTCAAATCCTTGGTTCTCTTCTTCCTTCACACACACACTGACCCTTAAAGACATCTAAGGGCTCACCACCTCCAATATTAGCATAGACTCTTGCAGAGGTGAGTAGGTGTTCAAAAATTATCATTTGGTCCATTTAGAGGTCTTGGAGGTCTTACTTCCACTATATTCCTTACCAATCTCTTAGTTCCTTCATAAAATAGGGCTACAAGGAAGAGCCCCAATTAGGCCTCCTATTCTGGGAAAATAGGGATTTTCTCCCAATTACTTCCAAAGGACCCTATGACTAAATCATGGATTCTGAATTCAATATTCAACCTCTCAAGGATTTTGAAGGTTTTAGGGTTTCATCTTGCCGTACAATCCCCTAACCAAAAATAGGTGTTTTTAGAGGGTTTTAGGCATTCTATGATTACATGGATTGTCTTCTCTCTTTGAGTAACCAAATGGATTGGTTGGACCCTCTCCCTTCAAGTAGTTCTTGGAAAATACCTTACCTTTGACCTCCAATCACAAATTTATAGCTTCATGCACACTTCTGCAAGTTATATCTATTTTGTCTCAGTCTCTCCTAGCCAGGCTCACAATAGGCTCGCCTAGGGAAAGACTTTAAAAATACTTCCCAAGATTTCTAGGGTCCATTCTCTTGTACAAGGTATATAAATGGATTCTACTCACTATTCCCAAGAGGCCATACAGATTGAATGGTGGGATAGTGATTTAGATCCTCATTTCTTACACCCTCTTGGGTTGAACTAGTGAACAGGGAAAATGAAAATATTTAATGTAGAATAAAAAAATGAACAAAAACTTGTAATCTACTTGTTGGTGCTAAAAAATGAAGGACCATTTTTGGCCAACTGACAGGCACACACTAGTGCCTCTGCAATTCTGGCTTGATTGACCCAAGGCTGGTAGACCTAAATTCATAAGTGTCCTATGCTGCACAAATGCATGCACAGACAAATGAAATTCATTTCAAAGGGGTAAACAATCCTTGGAGGAAAATGATATAATCTCCTAATAGCTGTATTTTTTGAAATCTAAACTAAAATTGAATTATCTCTGAAACCTAATTGTTAATGCTTATAAAGAAAGAAATCAGATTAATTTGTAAACTACAAAGAAGAACCAAATAACTATTTCCAAACAAAATAAGATCAGTGCCTAATGAAAATTTGGGTATTAGAGTCAGATATTTCCAATCCTACATATAATCAGAGACAGTTTTAAGAAAACTTACTTTTAATAAAGCAAGACTATCATTCCATAGGCTTCCGCTTGATTCAGAATTCAAAATAATTCACACAACTAATCCTATCGAGTTTAACTCAAATTAAGAGACCGACAAGAACAATGGTAGGTTCACAGACCATACAATTGATATTCATGTTGCGTATATTAACTTTGAATTATAAAAATCAGGGAATAGAACATAGTAGAACACCCTGATACATAGAGTATCTGAAAAACTAACTGAAAACAAATAATATATTACCTCAAATAAGCATAGAACCACTTATCTCATATGACATTTGAGAAATTTGCATATATGGTCCAAATCTGTAGTTGCAGGAGTTTTTCTCCCAATTGTGTCGTGTTGTTTTTGATTGCAAATGATTCAATATAAATATATTATTCAAAGGTTTCTTGTGAAAATACATACCTTTTCACAAAAACCTAATCCCGAAAACTAACCCTAAAAATGGACGATATTAGATAATCTTTCAATAAATTTTAAAATTAGGGTCATTATATTTAATAATCTTTCAAGCTTTCAAATGATCCCTATTTAAAATTTATTTATTTTAATAATTAATAATGTATTAAAATAAAGCATTAATAAAATCATGACATAGTTTTTTAAATGTATTTGATAATATAAATAAAAGTACCAATAAAATTTAAATAATTAATCATAAGTACCATTTTTAATTATCAAAACATATAAAAATCCTATTAATAAGATAACACCTAAAATCAAAATATAATTTTATGTTTAAAATTAAAATTTTTCTTTCAAATATTAACCAAAATTTATTTCCTCTTTTAAAATACCCCTTTTCAAAAACATAAGACAATATTAATCTCATATAACAAAATTTTTGGAACATTAGGGTACACTAGTTGTAAATATTACAACTCACCCTAAAAAAAGGAAACACCTACCCTAAAGTGAAAAATAATAATTTATATAGGGTACGGGTATTAGTATTTTAGAAGAGGATAAAAACAATAACCCAGACATCAAGAAATTCATTCAAAGGTAAAAATAAAATAAAATCTCACAACCATTTTATAAAAATGCATTTAGGTCTTAAGGCAAAATGATTTTACTTTCTAAACAAAACCCTAAATATGCATCTTTATGAAATGAAAGTGAAATATAATAATAAGAGCATACATTTTCAAATCATTTAATTAGTAATTGCAAAGGTGAAAATACAAATCTAATAAGGTAAAACACAATTCATTATACCCTAATAATTTAATTTTAAAATTACCAAAAGGTAAAGTGAGAAATTATTTTAAGTATTTTGAAACTCAATTCATGCCAATGATATTACAATTATTTCAAAACACATAAAAAATGCAACCTACCAAAATGAAACATCTTATTATGTTGTTTTCTTTTAGTAATTTATGGTAAATGAAAATAAGCCCTAAAAGAATTGCATAATTAAAATGTAAAATCTTTTAAACACATAACACGAAAGACACTCAATTTCATTTTTTAACCTAATAATTTATCCCTAAATCATTAAAGGGAAGAAAATAATCTAGAATTTATCCCTTTTCCTCTACCCATACTCTCAAGGAATATAATAGGACAATTGGTTAGGGTAGGATGGGTAGGTAGGATAGGAAGAAGGGGTCAGTCGAGAGGTTGAGTGTTCAACTCCCTCTTCCCACTCTTTTTTCCTAAAATTAATAAAGTAAATAATAGACAAGAAAAGAATATTCATATTCGAACATTAACATTATTTTGGCAAGAAATACTCCCTGTGTGAGAATTTGTATTGATTTTTCACCTAAAGGATTATTTTATTTTACATTACCCCTTTTATTTAAAACGTCTTATTAGTACTTGCCAATAGGCTAAGTACTATTGTATCAGTTTTTGAATTGTTCGTCTTAACTAGTGATTAAACAAAACACTTTAAACCAATTACAATATTTTGTATTTTTTGTTTTCATATAAAATTTACATTTTCTAAATTCTACATGCAATTTTTTTAACTTTATAGTTTATAAAAATTATTTTTCTATCATTTCATTGGTTAAATTAATTTGAGTCTTATAGATGAAATTCTCGGAGCGGCTTATTTATTATTTCTTTCCACCAATCAAAATTTAGTGCATTTTTTGTCTTTTTTTAAAATAAGACATTTTCTATTGTCTAAATGTAATATTTTTAAGTTTATAATTTTTTAAAAATATTTTTCCAAATCTGATTGGCCAAATCAATTGATGTTTTATACACGAGTTTTTAGGAATTCAAAAACTTGAAAAGTTTTGAGGTGCTTTAATGTTATGCTATCATTCTCCGCATCATTCTTAGCACTTCTATATGATGGATTAATTCCCTGTAAAATTATGAAAAACCATATAAAATATATAATATTACAATATACTACATATTATAAACTTTATTGATCGTATATAAATTAAAAATATATTAATAAAATAAAATTAAGACTAAGAAATAATAAAAATAAAAATTAAATTAGTATCAAAATTAATTATAATTTATATGTTATAATTGTTGAAATAATTATAATTAAAAATAAAATTATTTATTGTTACAACTATATTAACATAGATCATTATAATTATGGAATTTAATCATTAATTAAAATCTATTTAATTAATTAAAATTATGGTTAAAAGAACACATAATATTTTTAACATTATAATTAGATTTATATTCTTAAAATTTTAACTATCATTAATGCTATCAATATGATTCTACATTACAATTTCTTAATTATTGAAAAAATTATTACTTCTACTATAACTATAAAAAACATAATAATTAAAAAACCAATACACTATTACTTCTCCTTTAGTTTCTACAATAACTAACTAAAGGAAAATAAATATTGTATAGATTTTAGATTATTATTTTTATAATAAATAATATATCTTTAATTTAAATTTAACTTTTTTTAAGTTTTCATATTTATATAAAGTTGTATGAATATTTTTTATACATAAAAACAATACAAATCAAAATTAAGCGGACACAAATAAAATAAGTGCCACGTAGTGGCCAGTACTTGCCGGATTTAATTATAACTTTAGTTGTAGAGAAATTTAAATCTATTTTATTATATTTATTATAAATACTAAATATGTTTGAATTAATAATTATTTAATAAAAAAGAAATTAAAAAATTAATTAAGTTAAAAATTATAATATAATTGATGTATTTTAATTAATTCTTAAATTATATGATAATAATTATATTAGTTTAAATAATTTTAGATGTAGCAATAAGTAATTCTTTTTCATTATAACTATTTTAATAATATAAATTATAAATTGTAGTTAATTTTATTTTATTTTTATATTAATTTAAATTATTTTGTAAAGTATAACAATAAGCAAACCCAACAGGAACTCCAAGGTACCAATGTCTAAGACCACTAAAGATATATATTCTTCGCCACATAGGCATGGCAACAACATAGTTTCAAACACTATCTATGGATTTCCTGGGCAAAATTATCATAAGATTAATTTGGACAGTAAATGCATATTGCAAAAATAGAATGTTTGTGCAGAAACAAGTGTAATATGTAAGTGGCTGGGAACAGGGGCATCTATAACAGATATAGCTGATGGACTAATCTCCCAACTCCCGGCTAAGGTAAGTATTACTATTCTGCCAGAAAACTTTATTTTCTTGAATTGTAATTGTAGTGGTCTTAAAAAGAAAATTATGGAGAAAGGTTTTTTAAAGTATAGAAAGATCTCTTTCTTTGTTTTTAATTGGTTCTCTTTATTCAACCCTATTAAGGTAGTGGATTTCTTGATTGAAAAAGCAATAGTTTTAAGAAACCTACCATTAGAATTTAACCAACCCGAGATTCTTAAAAACATTGGAAATAGGATTGGAGAATATAAAAGAATAATTAAAACTAAGCATGATCATGTTGAGTCAACCATTGTAGTCAAAATGAATTTTCATAAGAAAGTAATTTCTCCTTTTTAGTTATGCTACAATTTGAACCATATCATTATTAATCCATTAATTATGGATGATTTTATTGAAACTCGGGAGGCAGAACAATTACTAAATTTTGACCTTCAGCAAAATCTCATAGATTCCCCCTCATGCACTGATAGAAATGTCAAGTTAATCCTTAATAAGGACAAAGGAGGCTTCTTTTTCCAAGACACAGAAAAAGAAAAATCAGTAGCTACCCCTCCCTCTCTTGATAATAGTTGTACCCCGGTAATTATCAATGACAATCCCTTATTCTCAAATTCCCCTCCTCTTAAAGAAGATCTTGAAACTCTTAGTATTAGAACTTCTGAGGTTTTAGCCCAGGAAATCAATTTTACAAGTGATAATAAAGTCACCACCACATCAGATAAAGATAACATAGATAAAGGGACAGATCTTATAACAGGAGATCAAATATTTGATTTCTGTCAACAATAGATAGATAAGCCTGATCTGGACATAAGTAAGATTGACATAAGACAGGATCAGGTTGTTAAAATTGACTGTCCGAATGCAACAATTATAGAAGAACCTGATGATAAATGAAAAGAAGAAGACAATACTATTATTAATTACCCTGGAGAGTCTTTAACAGATGAGCTCATGGACACGTTCCTTGATGAAATCTGTGATCTAGATGAACTAAAATACCAAAAGGAAACTTTGATCAGAATGATTTGAAAATGTATTCTAGAGGATCTAGAGGAAGAAAATGATAGGTTACCTTCACCTACTCATACAGCCCCCTTGGAAATGGGAGTCTTGGATAAAGTCCTCCTGGATAAATACACAGAACCCTCTAATCTTAACAATAAAGATACAGATAAAGACAACTTTAATCCGATTCTGAGTAATGAGGATTTAACTCAAACAAAAAATATAAATAAAGAGAATTTCAATAAAAATGTCCTTGATCAGGAGATAGCCAATAACACAAATCAAATGGGGGAGGAACCAACCACCTCAATCCCTATAGAGCTGGATACTCTGAATCTGGATCTATCAGGTAGTATAGAAGATTTAATTGAGACATATGGCAAGGAAATTATTGAAAAGGAGGACTTGCATCTACATGTAGACTTTGATCATCTCTCCTCTGAACAACAAAACAAGATCAGCATTAAAAATAATGTAAATTTATTATCTGTAAAGGACTCTATTAATGGCCTCTTCAGGATTATAGATGAGGATAGATAGTTGGGCATAGCAATGAACAGAGGAAGTTTGAGCACCCCAAATATTAATAAAATGAAAAAGAAAAGATGAAGGAAATCAGCTGTAGAACTTAGAAATATAGCAGGTAACGCAGGCAACCAAAAGAAAATTGCTGACATTCGGTACACAGGGAAGGGGAAGAACCTTCCCCAGGAGCAATGAAAGTCACTACTTGGAATGTTAGGGGATTAAATGCCCCTAACAAATAGAGATTGATGAAAAGATATCTAAATAACTTTGAGTCAGAAATAATTCTACTACAAGAGACTAAACTTAGCAAAGAAGAAAGTACTAAGTTCAGCAATAAATTAGGAATATGGAAATCAGAAATAGCCTCTACTATAGGATCCTCTGGAGGGATAGCAGTCTTATGGGACCCTAGAAAAATTTCAGCACAACTTGCATCTAAAAATGAAAACTGGATGAGCTTAGAAATTAAAAGTCTTAAATCCAATCTAAAATTTAACTTAATTGATGTTTATGGGCCCATTCCTAATGAAGATAAGAGAAGAGTTTGGTGAGAGATTCATCACTTCTTGATAAATAGCTTAGAAGTTTTTCACATTATTGGAGGAGACTTTAACGCAATCCTAGATCCTGAAGAAAAATTTGAGGGATCAAAATATATTTCACAGGTTCAAAAAGATTTTAGCAAATGGGTTTCCGATAACCATTTGATCAACATCAATACAACCAATAGTATATATACTTGGAACAATAGAAGAGCAGGTTTTAGTCATATTGTGGAAAAATTGGACAGCTTTTTTACAAAGACAAGCTCTAAAAGTGCCAACCATTTAATAAATGCAAAAATCCTCCCTGAGGTAGGGTCTGACCACTTCCCTGTCAGACTCTCGATTACTGAGGATGCTAAACCAATCAAAAATCCTTTTAAATTTGAGTTTATGTGGTTCCAAAACCCAAAATTTATTAACCTTCTGGAGGAATGGTGGAACCAAATCACAGTTAAAGGCTCTAGAATGTTTTGCTTAACATCAAAATTAAAAATTATTAAAAATAAAGCTTTAGAATGGAATAAGAGAAATTTCAACAATATATTTGTAGAAAAACATCAGATAGAACAAGATATCACAGACCTTAATAATATAGTAATAGAAAATGGTATGAACGAACAAAGCTACCACAAAGAAAAAGAGTTCATGGCTAAATACAACACTATCCTCCTTAAGGAAGAGATCTTCTGGAAATAGAAGTCGAGGGAGTCCTAGCTTAAGGAAGGAGACAACAACACAAATTTTTTTCACAATACCACTAATTTCAAAAGAAGCATCAATAGAATATCCAAAATTAAAAATAACGAGGGTCATATTACTAAGGACCCGCTCCAGATATCAGTCGTACTAACACAATTTTATCAATCTCTTCTTAATGACACTGAAGCAACTGACCTCAAAGCACAAAATGAAATGCTGAAGTCTATCCCAAAGTTGATAACAAAAGAATACAAGATGATTAATAGTAAACTATCCTTAGATGAGGTTAAATCAACGGTTTTCCAACTCCATCCGGATAAAGCCCCGAGCCCAGATGGCTTTCAAGCGGGTTTTTTTCAAAAATGTTGGCATTTTGTTAGGGAGGAGGTGTGGCAAGCAGTAGAAGCTACTAGAAACTTGGGCTCATTGTTAAATGAAATTAACAACACCTTTTTTGCTCTAATTCCAAAGAAAAATGATTGCTCGGACCCAGGAGATTTTAGACCAATATCTCTATGCAATTCTATCTATAAAATTCTATCAAAATGCCTAGCAAGCAGACTTAAAACTCTTCTCCCGAATATAATTTTGGAAGAACAAATGAGTTTTGTAGCAAATAGATCGATTCTTGATGGGATAATCATTTCCCAAGAAATAGTTCACACTGCTCAATTAACTAAGGATCCTAGTATGCTTATTAAGGTAGACATCCAGAAAGCATATGACAAAGTAGATTGGAGATTTCTTTGTAAATGTCTGCAAGCCTTTAGATTCTCCAAACAATGGATTAACCTTATTTTTAGCTGCATTTCTACCCCTAAAATCTTGATACTTGTAAATGGTACCCCAAAAGGTTTCTTTAATATCTCAAGAGGAATTAGGCAAGGGGACCCTCTGTCCCCTTTCCTCTACATCATTATGGCAGAAGTGCTAGGGAGATCAATAACAAAGAGACAATTGGAAGGAAAAATCACAGGGTTAAAGGCATCAGAGAACATACCAAACATAACTCACCAACAATTTGCGGACGACATGATTTTACCAGGCATAGCCAACTGTCAAGAAGCTAAAGATTTCAAAGCCATCCTTAATATGTATGTGAAAGCCTCTGGTCAATGGGTGAATCCCTCAAAGTCAGAAATTTTCTTTATCAATACACCTATGAAAATAGAAATGGAAATTTGTAAGGTAATGGGGTATAAAGTTGGTAAATTCCCCTACAAATACCTGGGTATAGGCCTAGATAAAAGTCTTTTACCCTCCAAACTTTGGCAATAGGTTCTCACCAAAATACAAGACAAGAAAAACTCATGGAAAGGAAGATGGCTTACAAAAGCTGGTAGGACTACCATGATTAAGTCAGTCCTATCAGCTATACCTATGTATCATATGTCAATTCTTCCCCTTCTGATTAATGTTAAAAAAAATTTAGATAAAATGTTTAGAGAATTTTATTGGCAAGGCCCTTCTGAAGACAAAAAAGTAGCCCTTATCAAATGGGATACTTTATGCAAACCAATTAACAAGGGGGGACTTGGCATCAAAAACTTATTATGGCAAAACCAAGCTATTGGAGCTAAACTTATCTGGAGACTCTATCAGGAATCTAGTAGTAAATGGGCTTCGATTTTACTACACAAATACGTCCCTGACACGAACCCTATCAACATATTCAGGACACAAACACATGTAAAAGGTTCACGGATCTGGAACTTCATAAAGGATTATCGTGGGATCATCAATAAATATTTGTCATGGGATGTAGGCTCTGGGGACCAAGCTCTATTTTGGGATGACTCTTGGGCAGGCCTCACCCCCTTAAAAAAATTAGGTTTTTCTCAAGAGTTCATGGAAGTTTGTAAAAATTCTATAGGTGTTTACGTTAAGGATTATCTCTGTAAGGAAGAAGATTCTAAATGGATAGATTTAGAAGGTTTAGACCTGGATAGCTAGGAGAAACAAAAGCTCAAAGTTGTGTTGAAAGACAGAGAGATAGCTCACAAAATCAGATTGGATAGATTAATCTGGGCTGGAGCAAACAATGGTATTTACTCAGTAAAGGAGGGTTACAAGTCTATCATTCAAGATCAAAACATGGATAACATAGATATACCTCTGAACCTTTGTTGGAATAAATCTTATCTTCCCAAAGCGGGAATGTTTCTATGGGTAGCGATGTAGAACAAGATTCTGACAACTGACAGATTCAATAAATTGGGCTTTGAGGGGCCTTCTAGATGCCCTTTGTGTGAAAAGCAATCAAAGGATGTTAACCACATCCTTCTAAATTGTACCTTTTCCCAAAATTGCCAGAATTGGTTACATCAGTGTCTAGGGTGGAAATTCGCTCTTCAACCAGATCTATTAAGCTCACTCAAAGCTTGGCCATCTCTATACAAAGATAACTTATACAAAGATATTTGGACTATTTCCCCATCAATTTTAGTTTGGGAAATATGGAAGGAACGTAACAGGAGAATCTTCACGGATCAAAAATTAACATGGGAAACAATCACCAATAAAATAGAAACCTCAATTGTGGAGATTATTAACAATAAACTTAGAGATTGTCTGAGCTATGAGGAGTCATTCAAATCTTGGGACAACAAAATCAGGTCCAAGTGGCCTAAATTAGATATCCCACCTTTATATGGCAGGGGGGGATAAAAAACAAAGGCAGATAGAGCCTCGTGCAAATGGTCTCCTCCTAAGGTAGGTTGGTATAAACTTAACTTTGATGGCGCTTCTAGAGGTAATCCTAGGGTAGTAGGTATTCGAGGCTTAATTAGAAATTGGAAGGCTAAGGTCATTGCTAAATTTTCTATGCCTATTAAGCCCACCACAAATAATATGGCGGAATGCAAGGTGACATTTGAGGGTTTAAGAATATGTAAGAACTTAAACTTACCTAAAGTAATAATAGGAGACTTACAAGTTATTATCAACACAATTCAATCTAAGAAAACACCTAACTGGGTCCTTAATTCAAAAATAGAGGAAATAAACCAAATTCTGGAAAGTATCCCCAAATTTGAAATCGGACATACATATAGGGAAGGGAATGCAGAGGCAAATCTGCTGGCAAACCAAGGTGCAAATGAAATTTTTACAATGGACCAAAATATAATATCAAACCCAAACATTACCAATAATAGTTTGCATGAAAATATGGTAACCACCTAATTAATCTTATTCAACCTATACATGGTATGCAGAATAATAATATAGAGTTAAAATTAAATGGGGATGCATACCAAGTGGTATAATCGAGCTTTTATCTTAAATTTTTATTATGTGTTATTTCTCTTTAATACCTAGTGATAGTCTTTTATCCTCGGCCTTTAGCTTCCTCCTATTTTGATCCCTCCTTTTAACTCACTGCCACCTTTTATTTAGTCTCCTTATATTTGCATTTCTTAGAAGTAGCACTAAAAAAGTCCTTTCTCCTTTGTACTTGATCGTTTAGCTGCTATATATATATCACATTTTATATATATGAATCTGTGCATATATATAATTTGTGATATATATTTTTTCCTATGTACAGATTCATATTTTTTGTTCTTTATTGTAGGTTTTTTCAGCCCTTTTGCCCCCTCATTTTCTTCTGTGGTTCTTAGGTTGGCTTGCTTTCTTCTGGTTTTCTCTGTTTATCTCGGTTTTCTTCTGCTGTAGGTCTTTCTTCTTTTTTTCTTCTCTTTTTTGCCTTGGTTTGCTGGCGCTCGTGGGGTTTTAGAGTTGGGTTCTTTTCTTAGGCTTGGTAGGCCTTTTGCTGCTTCTTTTAGGGTTTGTTGCCTTTTTTGTCTTTGGCCTTTTGGTCCCTTTTTCTCTGTTTTCCTTCCATTGTTGTTTGTTTCCTTTGGTTGGTTGGGCTCATTTCCCTCTCTTAGTGTTAGGGCCTTCTTTTCTAGTTTTTTATTTTTGTTTTGTTTTTTTTGGTTTAGAGGTTTTTAATTTATTTTAGTTGGCTCCTCTCAGTATTCTACTCTTTGGAGGAGAGCTTTTCTTAGCTTCTCTAGATCTTTTCTGGTTGTGTGTTGTGTTGTAGATTTTTTTTTGTGTTTATTATGTTCAATCTCCCTAGGCTATAGAAATCTAAAATGTTGGAACAGATCTTTGGCACTACAAAGCATAAATGGGAACGTTAAATTTACTTATCTATCAGCGAGATAGGTATCTTAATAATACATCTATGAAAGAAGGTAATATTACTATTTTGGAGCTCTTCATTTCTCAATATTACTTATTTTTTAAGCCTTTAACTATAAGATATGGAAGGTTTCTGTTGTGGTTTTCAGGAGGATACTATCAAGCAGACACCTATAGTACCTTGTAAATGAAGATTCTAGAATGGATTCTGACAATAATAACAACTCAATTGTATGTAATACAGAGTTGTATCCATAAAAACAATAATGTAATAGATGTAACATTAAAACCTCGATATTTTCGAGCAGTGGGTATGCCCACTGTAAGTTTGTAATTCTAGATAATTAATGATTCTACTAGAGATGCGGGAATGCCTGCGAGAATGATGTATATAAACAAATCTTGACAATTGTTGAGTCGTGGGTATGCCCACGTAATTTTTGTATAAGTACAAGACCTATGGTCCCAAGCAAGGTTGGAGGTTTTCTCAACCCCGCTCTTTCCTACCAGCGCCTGCAGCGAGTGGGGTCACATGTAAAAATTAATTTATATTAATAAAAATCTTTATAGGGCCTCGGCCTTTTACTGATAAAAAAAAACAAAAAAATAATAATATTTATTTTTATTTATAATATAATTATAAGCAAAAAAATTATAATTTAAATTAATTATAATTTTTGTATTAAAGATCGAGAGTTCAGAAAAAAAATAAAATAAAAAAAGAAGGGAGGCAAGGCCTCAACCCACCAATCGGAGAGTATCAGGTAGAGAACAACTAAGTGTTTAATACATAATTATAGAATGTAATAGTATGGAGGATCATTCAAAGAAGGAAAAGAGAACTCTAATGAAGTACATCATCAAGATTTTCCATCCAAGTGGTCCAACCAAGCGAGCCCTCCATCCAAACCACCTTTTTCTGTTCCAAAATCTCAGAGTACAAATGCAACTTATCAAAACTAGGACCATTGTTGTCTCTAATGTCTTGTATTAGCTTCCCAAACACAACATCAAAAGTCATCTGGTTGTCCACAATACTAGCACACTCGAAGCCATCCTTCATCTCATAGATGAACATAGAAGCATGACCATCGTGGAGAAATCTCAACAGCTTCCTCCGCTCCCAATTCATCACGCAGCAAACCTAAGAAGCAATTTTGAAACGGGTGAGTTTTCTAAAAAACCCAGTAAGAGTCCTATCAATTCCTTGAAATTTAGATTCATTTATTAATTTCCAAATATACCAAAGGATGAAAGATGAGAGAATTTTCCAGAACAGGTTAGCATCTTTGTGGAGCCCCTCAATAAAACCAGTAATGATATCAAGAGTGTAAACATGCTTAGTAATAGAAACACCAAACATAAGCCAAATCTCTCTAGCAAAGCTACAATCAAAGAAAATGTGCCTCATAGTCTTAGGCATTCTACAAATAGGATAGGTATCAAGGGTGGCCTAGTGATTCCTAATAGGTAATCTATCTAGCAAAAGCTACCACTTGAAGCATTTAATCTTAGGTGGGATGGGGGACTTCCATAGTTTATCAAAGGTTTTCTACCAATCAGTTGAGCTGGTGTTACTATACCATATAGTGTTAATATGATCAGTGACAGAGGTATCATGATTGAGGATTTTGTAAATATCTTTAGCTTTAATGTTGGTAAGGAGGGAGCCATCTTTCCATCTAAAGGTGAGGTAGTGATGAGAGTCAACATCGGTGTTCCTAGGAAGTTTAAGGGTAACACAGGCCATTTTGATCAAATTGTAAGTTCTTTTGTGAGAAATAGGGAGATCATAATACCTGGCAAGGCTTTCCTAGCTGATAAGATTGTTATGTTCCATAATATCCATGATGCATTTGATGCCTTTATTAGCCTAGATTCTAGTAGAACACCCCTTGGTAAGGGCAAGGGGCTTACCCTGGTGGAAAAGATTCCACCAAATAGAGCGTTCTCTGTGTAAGGTATGATTGTAATCAAATTTGGAATTATCAATGAAACCACACACATTCTCCCAAGCCTTCCAAATGGATCTAAAGACCCAAGTGCCCCGAACAGTCACGGGAAACCTACTAGCAATCAGGTCACAAAAGGGCAGCGCTTTCTAAGACTTGGTAGCTTTAGGGGCACCATTTTGAATATTATTTCTGATAAGCACCTTCCAGGGCTCATTTCCTTCAAGGGTTTGGAAAATCCACTTGGAGGCAAGGGACATTCCCTGAAGTCTGAGATCCTTTAGGCCAAGACCACCAAGTCTTTTCTCTAAGTGGCACCAACTCCATTTAACCGCATGGGCTTTTTTATTACCTTTACCATCCGACCATAGGAATCAACTGATAGCCTTTTGAATTTCAAAGATTTGATTGTTACTAAACATCTAGGCAGAAGAGTAATAAATGCTATGGGAAGAGAGGATTTTTTGGCAGACCTGGACTCTCCTTGCAAGGGAAAGAAATCTATTATTCCATTTGTTAAGCTTTTGGACAATCTTTTCCTTAACCCAGAGCCACATACTTTTAGTGAAGGGGCCACAGAGAAGGGGATACCAAGGTATCTAATAATCTTATTAGGTCCCCCCCAGGCATTCCCAAAATGAGTAAGCCAATCAGGAGGCTTCTCTTTCCACCCCAGCATGATGAATTTAGAGTTGGAGATACGAGCCCTTGAGGCTTTACCGAAGAACTCAAGTTTTTGATTGAGACACTAAATGTTATTCTGTGAGAGTTCCAAAAAAAGGGAGGTATTATCAATGAACTGAATGTTAAGAAGCTCAAAGTCATCAGGTAGAGTAATGCCACTGACTCTAGGAGAAATGGTATCATATCTAAGGAGGTAAAATAAAGCATCTGAGGCAATGACAAATAGGGCAGGAGCTAGAGGACAACCCTGTCTAATGGATCGAGATAATAGGATGGGTTGGGAGAGAGCCCCATTGACTTTAACCATTATAGAGGCATCCTTAAGGAGGATTTGGACATACTTGTAGAATATGTTCAGGAAGCCAAAAGCCTTAAGTATCATAAGGATAAAGTCCCATTCAACCCTGTCATACGCCTTCTTGAAGTCAAGAAGAAGCATGGCATCATCCTATTTAGAAGTGTTTGCCCATTCCATGGCCTCCCAACTAGTAACAAGGTTTTCAAGTATATATCTACCTTTAATAAATCTGGTCTAGGTAGAGCAAATGAAATTGGGGAGAATTTTTCCCAGGCGGGAGGCCAGGATCTTGACGAGGATCTTGTAAAAAATGTTGAGGAGAGTAATAGGACACCAGTTTTTAACAAGAGCTCTATCACCATCTTTAGGAATTAGTTTAATAATACTAGTGTTAATAGAGTTCCCCAAAGTACCATTAGTAAAGGCTTCTGTGTAGAGATCATGAAGATCATTAGTAATCCAGTCAATATTAGCTTTGTAAAATTCAGCAGGGAGCCCATTCGGGCCAGGGGCTTTATTATCCTTGAGCTTACGAATGGCATCAGAGATTTCTTGATGGAAGACCTTATGCTAGAGGAGAAGGAGATCACTGCTAGAAATCATCTTGGGGATGAGGTCAATGCATCTATTCCTAGTGGCTTTCAAGGTTTCAGTATCCTCAGTGGTAAAGAGGGTTCTGTAGAACATCTCAAAGGCATTGGTAATGTCATGTAGGGTGAGGAGTTCCTTATCATTCATAACAATTCTGTCAATCCTTTCTTTGCTTTGCTTGTGTTTAAGGATGTTAAATAAAAGTTTTGAGCCTTTATCTCCATACTAAAGCCAATGGTTACAGGCCCTAATAAAGGCACCTCTGATCTTGACTTGTTGATGTTTCCTAAGGGAGTCCCTAGCTAGAGAGACCTGTTCGGCAAGGGCAGGGGAGTTGGGATGAGATTGAATGCTACTCTCAATTGAGTGAAGATGGTCAGTAAGCATGTTCTCCACACGTTTAAAGTCTTTGGCCTTCTTTTGACCAAAAGTTTTGAAATTTTTTTGCCAAGAGGAGATATTAAGATTCTATCTACTAGTCTGTGAGAGGGTCTTATTTTGAAGGTTGAGCAATCTAACCATCTTAATGGCAATAAGCACATCTTGATCACCAAGAAGGGAAGTATTAAGAATAAATTTCTGACTAGTCTGAGAGGTGGCCAAGATGGAGTTCCTAAGATTCACTAAAGTTAAAATGGGGTAGTGGTCTGATAGAGTAGTAGGGATAGTAGCAACATTGATACGATACTGGTTAGGGGAGAAGGAGAAGAAACTACTGTTAGCATAAAATCTATCAAGCCTAGAATAGATACGATTAGGGCCTTGTTGGAAGTTGCACCAAGTAAACTAGAGGGGTGAAGTCTCAAATTTTTTGCCTTCAAGCGGGTTGAAAAGTTGGAGTTGATGCTTAAGGTTATCCCAATGAGTCTTCTCGGAACCTTTCCACTCAAAGGGAGAGCCTCCAATTTTATTATCAGAATTCTCAATCATATTAAAATCTGCACCAAAAATCCATGAAATACTAGGTAGGGTGGTCATCCAATCCCAAAGGAGACTTCTTTCATTATAGTCATTAGGGGCATAAAGAGAGCAAATCCCAAAAGGGGAGCCCTTAACAATTAAAGTGACCCAAGCCACCCTGTTACAGGGTGAGATACCTAAGTCAATAATGTATCTAGTCCATTTAGGGCTAATAAAGAGGGCAACTCCACCTTTCCCTTTAGGATGTGAAGTGATGATCTTAAAGGCATCTTTCCAGATACAATTAAGGGCATTATCTAGAGTGAAACCCATGGCTTTAATTTCTTGCAACATCATAAAATCAACATTAGTATGACAGTCCATAAACCTCTTAATAATAAACTTGCAATCCAGAGACTCAAGGCCTCTAACGTTCCAAGAGATAAACTTCATGGGGAAATATGGTTAAGGGAACTAGTAGGGAGACCAGAGAGATCTCCATTCTTCTTTTTATTCTTAGAGCCAAGGGGTCTACCTTTCTTCTTAGAAGAAAAACTTTTCATAACATCTTCCTCATCACTGCCACCAGCTAAGTCAATACATGAACCCTGATTGTCTTTAGCGGCAGAGCTAGAGGCCGGATTAGGTGTAGCATAAATAACTTCAATGACCAGATTGTCTTCAATTTCATTGAGGGAAGAAGATGGGGGATTAGGAGGAGATTCCTCAAAAGGAATCTCCGATGAAGGAGTGGGGTCTAAAGTCATAGTTGAATCAGTAACAATCTTGTTATTTTCAAGATTATCATTCATAGTAATGTCAGTATCATTATTAAGTTCAATTTTGTTAGAGTTAGTATGGTGAGGACCAGCTTTAATCATGAGTGGACTGGTATTAAGAATCTCAAATTGGTTAGATCTAGGTTTGCCAGTGCGAATTCATTCCAACACAAGTTGTTGAGCATTTTTTTGTCAACGTTTCCTGTTTGCAACAATTTGGAATTCATCAGGAGATGGTGATTTAAGAGATGTAAAGTCAAATGGATTAGAGATTTTTCTAGGGATCATCGGTGGGTTGACGTCCACAACGTGTGTAGCTTGCTCTGGCTTAGAGCTAGAGGCTAAGGAAACGGTGGGATTTCTTGCTTTTGATGGACCATTTTTGGCCAACTGACAGGCACACACTAGTGCCTCTACAATTCTGGCTTGATTGAGCCAAGGCTGATAGACCTGAATTCATAAGTGTCCTATGCTGCACAAATGCATGCACACAGACAAACACAATTCCTTCCAAAGGGGTAAACAATCCTTGGAGGAAAATGATATAATCTCCTAATAGTTGTATTTTCTGAAATCTAAACTAAAATTGAATTATCTCTAAAACCTAATTGTTAATGCTTATAAAGAAAGAAATCAGATTAATTTGTAAACTACAAAGAAGAACCAAATAACAATTTTCAAATTGAATAAGATCAGTGCCTAATGAAAATTTGGGTATTAGAGTCAGATATTTCCAATCCTACGTATAATCAGAGACAATTTTAAGAAAACTCACTTTTAATAAAGCAAGACTATCATTCCATAGGCTTCTGCTTGATTCAGAATTCAAAACAATTCACACAACTAATCCTATCAAGTTTAACTCAAATTAAGAGACCGACAAGAACAATGGTAGGTTCATAGACCATACAATTGATATTCAAGTTGCATATATTAACTTTGAATTATAAAAATCAGGGAATATAACATAGTGGAACACCTTGATACACAGAGTATCTGAAAAACTAACTGAAAACAAATAATATATAACCTCAAATAAGCATAGAACCACTTATCTCATATGACATTTGAGAAATTTTCATATATAATCCAAATCTGTAGTTGCAAGAGTTTTTCTCCCAATTGTGTCATGTTGTTTTTTATTACAAATGATTCAATATAAATATATTATTCAAAGGTTTCTTGTGAAAAGACATACCTTTTCACAAAAACCTAATCCTGAAAACTAACCCTAAAATTTATAAATTTAACCATATAAATGGTTTCGGGGAAAAACATTTCCCGTATAACAAATAAACTTTGTCACATCTTCACATATTTGGCTTGATAATCCACCTGTTTAACTCCTACACACAAAAATCCGATATTAGATAATCTTTCAATAAATTTTAAAATTAGGGTCATTATATTTAATAATCTTTCAAGCTTTCAAATGATCCCTATTTAAAATTTATTTATTTTAATAATTAATAATGTATTAAAATAAAACATTAATAAAATCATAACATAGTTTTATAAATGTATTTGATAATATAAATAAAAGTACAAATAAAATTTAAATAATTAATCATAAGTACTCATTTTTAATTATCAAAACATATAAAAATCCTATTAATAAGATAACACCTAAAATCAATTAATAGGAATATAATTTTATGTTCAAAATTAAAAAATTTCTTTCAAATATTAACCAAAATGTATTTCCTCTTTTAAAATACTCCTTTTTAAAAACATAAGACAATATTAATCTCATATAACAAAATTTTTGGAACATTAGGGCACACTAGTTGTAAATATTACAACTCACCCTAAAAAAAGGAAACACCTACCCTAAAGTGAAAAAAATAAAATTATATAGGATACAAGTATTAGTATTTTAGAAGAGGATAAAAACAATAACCCAAACATCAAGAAACTCATTCAAAGGTAAAAATAAAATAAAATCTCACAACCATTTTATAAAAATGCATTTAGGTCTTAAGGCAAAATGATTTTACTTTCTAAACAAAACCCTAAATATGCATCTTTATGAAATGAAAGTGAAATATAATAATAAGAGCATACATTTTCAAATCATTTAATTAGTAATTGCAAAGGTGAAAATACAAATCTAATAAGGTAAAACACAATTCATTATACCCTAATAATTTAATTTCAAAATTACCAAAAGGTAAAGTGAGAAATTATTTTAAGTATTTTGAAACTCAATTCATGCCAATGATATTAAAATTATTTCAAAACACATAAATATTGCAACCTACCAAAATGAAACATCTTATTATGTTGTTTTCTTTTAGTAATTTATGGTAAATGAAAATAAGCCCTAAAAGAATTGCATAATTAAAATGTAAAATCTTTTAAACACATAACATGAAAGACATTCAATTTCATTTTTTAACCTGATAATTTATCCCTAAATCATTAAAGGGAAGAAAATAATCTAGAATTTATCCCTTTTCCTCTACCCATACTCTCAAGGAATATAATAGGACAATCGATTAGGGTAGGATGGGTAGTTAGGATAGGAAGAAAGGGTGGGTCGAGAGGTCGAGTGTTCAACTCCCTCTCCCCACTCTTTTTTCCTAAAATTAATAAAGTAAATAATAGACAAGAAAAGAATATTCATATTCGAACATTAACATTATTTTGGCAAGAAATACTCCCTGTGTGAGAATTTGTATTGATTTTTCACCTGCACATGAGAATGTAAATAAATTAGTTCCTCTTCCAAATCCTCTTAAAGAATACAAATAGACTAACTGGTTAGGGAGGGAATAGGGAGGTAGGTAGGAAAAGAGGAAAGGCTTGAGAGGTTGAGTGTTCAACTCCCTCTCGCCATCCTTTTTTCAAAAAGGATTATTTTATTTTACATTACCCCTTTTATTTAAAACATCTTATTTTAACTCACTTTGACGATATTTTATAAAAACCTTCCCAAACTATTTAAATAAAAATATAATTACAACCATATTTCATTTATTTAAGGTAATGAAACAAGAATAATTATTTTATAATTTCAAATTTTCAACATAGCATTAGAATATAAATAAATTTTAGAACTATTTTATTTGAAAAATCTATTTAAAATCATGATAATTATTCAAGTGTTTTATCCTAAATTCCTCACATGTAAGTGCATTTAGAATAATTCAGGATAAAAGAGCATAAAATATCTGAGTATTGAAATACTTCCTTTTAATTTTTGGTTTGTAAAATTAGGTGTCAACACTACCAACACACACTGCAAGGAAATAAATTAAACTAAGCACTCCATATATTTCAATCCATTGCTCAACTCAGAACATTCCTCCTTAATTCAATGATTACAAAGATATACAAACTTCCACACACTGTTCACACTTCTAAAACTAAAGCTCCATACACAATATTCTCCAACCTCGGGATTTGGTCCAAAAATGACTTAAATAGTCCTAGGTTTGTCTTAGGTTACCATTAGGGAACTCCTAGTCCGATTTAGGGTGTTTGGACAATTCTATCCGAGCAACTTTGAAAAGTTGCAAAAGTTGCTAAGCAACTTTTACAACATTTTTACAACTTTTCCACTTTTTGCATACCAAAGACCTTGGTTAGGTCCTATAGAGGTCTAGACTCCATATTAGACCCAAATATAAATTCTCACACACCCTAGGTCCTATGACATCATGTTAGGAATAACAACCTTTACACACAAAAGTTGTGCACTTCTATGAATCCTTACATGCAAGGAAACTCAAGAATGAGGCCTCACAAAGCGACTCATAGCTCTCTATGCATGGAGTTGCAAGGAAATTATAAGTTTTCTCTCAGCTAGAGCTATGAAGCATATGACCTTGCTAGTCAACCACACAATGAGAGATTCAAGGTTGAAGACAAGGGAAAGAGTGCCAATATCCCCAAATTGAATCAAATTATGCAAATGCAATGCAAACTAATATGAATATGCAAGATTAATCTACCAAAATGAAAGTACAATGCAACTATAAAAGGAAATAGCAATGGATTACAAATCCCCTAATTAAGCTATGTGAAGTTATCTGTTTCATAAAAGAAACTAAGCTATGAAATGAAGCTATGGATGCTATGATAATGCAAGAAATGAAGTTTAAACTATGAAGCAATGAGGAAATCCAAGAAAAGCTTGATGTAGCAATGATCTTCAAAAGCTCCAAATGCACCTAGAAAACCTGTAGCATAACAATAGCATGAAAACATGATATGAAAATGAAGGAGAGAGCTTTCCTTTTATAAGAAATGCAAAGGAATGGACCATTGAGATTAAGAGGCAAAAGTCTCAATCAACGGTGGAGCTTGAAAGAGGAGCAATCCATGTGCACAAGTATCCTCCAATAGGAAAATAGGAGTTGACTTTATGTCCATATTAGACAAAAAGTGCTTTTCTCCTTTTTATAAAATAAGAATAATGCTTTATTTGTGCAACTTAGGATAAGATGAAAAGGTGGGGCTTTTTATTTAAATAAAAGGGGAGGAAATATTCCTTTTAAGTAAATAAAAACTTAGGATAAATGGTTGACCCATAGGATAAAAATCTAATATATGATCGAAATTAAGACTTGATCAAGAAATTGATAATGTTGAAAATATTGATTATTGATAAATCAAATAAATGGGGCCCAAAGTCTAGGCGACCATTTTTGGGTGCATACACAACCCAGAATACAACTGAGAGGGGGGGTGAATCAATTGTATGATAGAATATTAAACTTTAAACTTTAAGCTCATTAATATCAGATCCAATGAACACAATGAATGCCAACACAATAACACAATATTTTGGTTTTGGGGAAACCCTGTTAAAGGTAAAAACCCTGGTGGGAATTAGCACCCACAAATGATCTACTAAGAGTATAGTAATCCTTGTTAGAAGATATAGCCCTATTAGGAGCTTATTGAAACATTACAGTACATAGTCCTTGTTAGAGGAAAGACCCTGTGAGGAGTCAAGAGCAATAGAGGGATCACTGCCCAAAGAAGGTTAAATCCACCTTCAGAACTCACTAGTTCACAACAAGTGTATATGAAGAAATACACAATCTTTTGAACTGTTTGTCATCAACTTGTCTTTTCTTGATCAGTTCCAATGAAGTCCACTAGTAATCCTATGCACTACATACAACAGACACAAGTTCACAACTTTCACAACCTCCTTATATCATACATATTCCATCCATATCTTTTCCAAGGAAAAGACCTTTCATTTATACCTTATTACAATTTACCAAGATCAGGTCGGCCCATAAATCTTTCCTAATTACAAACAACTACATAAAACCTTGCTAAGATACACACGGTATTTATAAAAAATTTACAATGATTACATTACAATAATTAAGGACCGATATCCTTGATTTGTGCTTGCCAAACAAAACACACGCTTCATTCCCTAAGTCGACTTTAGAATAAGCCATTGCCAGAGCACACACCATAGATGACATCACCAATCACTCCATACCTTGCATTGACCAATGAACATTCATCAGTACCTCTTCCATCATCCTTCAAGTTTGCATACCTTGAATCCAATCCCTCTGAAAGATATATCAAAAACTCAGAGACTAACTCTGTCAATTCTCATTGTCACAGTCCAGTGACTAGTCTTTACCAAAACAACTGTAACTCTCTTAATATGAAATACTTAATGATGCAATCACAGATATAAGATCACAACATCCACCTGAACTCTCATCTAACTTCGCAACATCTGAAACATCAGTACACTAATCGTACATCGTGATTACCAATCTGGTTCCTTCATAAAAGCATATGTTGACATTAGTGACAAAACACAAATGACAATAGTATGAGTTCCCATTTAGTAACATAGTGATTAAACATATTAAATGTCTCAATCACCACCCATGCATTAGCAATATCCAACAATCTCCCCCTTTGGCATTGATGTCAACATATGGGAAAATCTTATCCCAAAGTTATATCAATCCAAAGTCCTTCAACTGAACAATCTCCTCAAACAATAGAGATTTTCTTATAGCAACACTCCCCCTTTGACATCAATGGAAAAGGGTGCCATGAGCCTTCAACTGCCTTCACATATAAACTTTATTACATGATCACTCTCCCTAAGGAGTAGATCCCTACATCCAGTCTAGAAAATGATGAGGCTTTGAACACTTATGGACTGATGCATCTCTGCATCATTTAGTTCTAAATAGGAGGGGCCTAAACCCCTAGCATACCTCTGAGATATTCAAAGGTATCTTTCGGTAGTGGCTTTGTAAAAATGTTTGCAATCTTCTCTTTTGTACTGATATATTCTAGCTTGATTTATTTTTTTGCCACCTTGTCTCTCAAGAAGTGATACTTGATAGAAATGTGTTTAGTTTTAGAGTGCATCACCGGATTCTTTGACATGTTTATTGTGCTAGTGTTATCACAATGGATAACCACAGGCTCATTAAAAGCTACTCCAATGTTTGTCAGCATTTGTTTCATCCAAACAATCTGAGTGCAATTTATAACAGCAACAACATATTTTGATTCAGCAGTATATTGTGCTATACAATCTTGTTTCTTACTTAGCCAAGAAACCAACTTTTTCCCAAGGAAAAATGCACCACCACTGGTACTTTTTCTGTCATCAATATTTCCTGCCCAATTAGCATCAGTATAAGCATGAAGTTCAAAGCTATCATTCCTACCATACCATAAACCATAGTCTATGGTTCCTTTGAGATACCTTAGTATTCTTTTCATAGTAGCTAGACGAGTCTCTTTGGGTTCTGCCTGATATCTAGCCACAATTCCAACATCATTAGCAATATCTAGTCTAGTGTGAGTTAGATATTGTAGCCCTCCAACCATCGATCTATACAACTTGTCTAAAAAATACATTTTGATTCATCATCAATTGTTAGCTTGTTTCCAGTCACCATAGGTGTTCCTACTGGTTTACAATCTTCCATATTGAATTTCTTAAGAAATTCTTTGAGATACTTGGTCTGAGAAATGAAAATACCATTCTCATTCTAAGTTATTTGTAGTCCAAGGAAGAATTTCATTTCACCTATCATGGACATCTCAAATTCACTTTCCATTTCTTTAAAAAACTTCTTACATAGATCATCATTACCTCCAAAGATAATATCATCCACAAATACTTCTACTATCAAGATTCCATCTTCAGTAGTTCTTAAATACAAATTATTGTCTGCAGTACCTCTGAATCCAAGTCCAAGTAGATACTTGTCCAACCTTGCATACCAAGCCCTAGGAGCTTGCTTCAACCCATACAGGGATTTCTTTAATTTGCACACCATGTCTTTGTCTTCGCATAGAGGAAATCCATCTAGTTGTTCTATGTATACTTCTTCTTCAAGATCTCCATTCAGAAATAGAGATTTAACATCCATCTGATACACTTTGAAGTTTTTCTGTGCAACATAAGATAGAAATAATCTTAATGCCTCTATTCTGGCAACATGAGAAAATGTTCTTCAAAGTCTATGCTTTCTTTCTATGAGTATCCTTTACACACTAGTCTTGCTTTGTTCCTTACAACTGTTCCTTCTTCATCCATTTTGTTTCTAAAGACCCATTTTGTTCCTATAACATTTTTATTTTTAGGTCTTTGAACCAATTCCCAAGTATTATTTTTCTTTATCTGATCCAATTCTTCTTTCATGGCATTTATCCAAGATTCATCTTTAAAGGCTTCATCTGTAGTTTTTGGCTCAACTTGAGAAATCAAACAAATTTCTTCTCTAACTTTAGATCTAGTTAGCACTCCCTGATTGGTATTGCCAATAATTTGATTTTCATGATGGTTATTTTTTATATACCTTGGAGTTTTAGGAGTTTTAGTGGTCTTGCTTGTATCATCACAAGCCTCTTTTTCACTTTCTTCCTCAACAAGTTCTTCTTCTTCGGCAGCAGTAGTGGTTTCTTTCACTTCTGATATCTGACTGTTGTCATACATTCTTTCTTGTATCTAAAATTTCTCATCTATTCTTACATTGTTACTTTCAACCATCTTCCTTAATCTCATATTGAAACATTTGTATGCCTTGCTTTTAATAGAGTAACCAAGGAAGATACCTTCATCACTTCTAGCATCAAATTTCCCTATCTCATCATCTCTCTTGATATAACATTTGCTACCAAAAACTCTGAAATATTTTACAGTAGGAGTATGATCAAACCATAGTTCATAGGGAGTCTTACTTGTGCCATATTTGATTTGAATTTTGTTTAATGTGTATACTACTATTCTAGCAACCTCTCTCCAATGTAAATGAGATACATTTCCTTCAATCAACATTGTCCTGGTAGCATCAAGTATAGTTCTATTTCTTCGCTCTGCTATCCCATTCTGTTGTGGAGTCCTAGGAGAAAATGTTTGTCTTTTTATCCCATGCTCATCACAGTATGAATTAAATAAATTTGATGTAAATTCTCCACCTCTGTCTGATCTTAAACACTTTATTTTCAATCCTAATTCATTCTCTACTTTTTATTTAAACAAATTGAATTTTTCAAATGCTTTTGATTTCTCTCTCAAATAAGTAACCTGCATCATTCTAGAAAATTCATCAAAAAAGAGTATAAAATACCTTTCACCATAGTATGACTTTATTCTTGTAGGTCCACATAGATCTGTATGTACTAGATCCAACTTTCCTTTTGATGTAAATGTTTTTCTTTTATGACCGCTTTTAGTTTTCTTTCCCATAACACATTCTTTGCATACAGTGTTAGAAGGTTTCACAATCTTTGGTAGATCTCTTACTGCATTAGCCATACTTGCCTTCACAATGTTATCAAAGTTAACATGAAAAAATCTTCTATGCCATAACCAACTATCATCTACCTTCGCAACAAAACAAGAGGCTCCAAATGTGTTTAGTTCAAATACATTACCTCTAGATCTTGAACTGGTAGCAATCAATTTTCCTTCCTTGCTTCTGATAAAGCATTTACCATTAACAAAACTTAACTGAAAGTTTTTATCCATTAATTGTCCAACACTCAACAAGTTATGCTTCAATCCTTCAACTAGTAGTACATTATCTGTATTAGTCTTTCCGTCCAGAGTGATGGATCAAACTCCTATGATGGACTTTGGGAGATTTTCCCCAAACCTTACAACACCTCCATCATAATTTACTAATTTAACAAATTTATTCTTATCACCAATCATGTGATGAGAACATCCACTGTCATTTATCCATTTAGTTTTCTTCTCAACATGAGATACTAAAGCTTTTTCTTCATGAACTGGTTCATCTTTAATAGTAACAAATCCAATCTCTTCATTATCTAAATCATCATCATCAGAGATTCCTTCACTAGCATAATAACATTCTTTGTCTCTTCTAATCTTTGCATAATCAGGTTTGTATTTAGGAACTCTTGTAGGACATCTAGATGCAAAATGACCTATCTTATTGCATGAAAAACATTTCAAAGGTAGTTTGCCTTCAAATTTGCCCTTATCTCTTTTCTCTCTTCTAGCAATTAGTGCAAAAAGTTCTTCCATATTATTTTCTTCTTCCATTATCTTCTCCCATTCCTCAGCATACTCACCAAGCTCTTCTTTCAAGTCTTCTTTTGTTGTGCTCGGAAGTGTAGATACTTTCTTGTGTGTAGATGCCCTAAATGCAGATTCAACTTTAGGTGCAACTTCTCCTAATTCCACAGCTTCAAAGGTAGTTAAATTTTCAATCAACATCTCTCTACTAAAGTTTGGAGTCAGGGGTATAGTTTCTTGAATCGACATTTCCTTGAATTTGTAAGCATGAGTTAGAGATCTGAGAATCTTTGCAATGACTTCATCTTCATCATAAGTACCTCCACAATTTCTGATTCCAACTACAACTTCTGTAACCATTTGAACATAGGCTCTAATGCTTTCATCTTCATTCATTTGTAGCTTCTCTATCTTTGTCTTCCAGTTTTTCAATTTTGCTGGTTTGGTATACTTGTCTCCTTCATGGAGTGCCTCTAGTCTATTCCAAATTTCATGTGCCAAATCTAGATCTTTGATTTCAGTAAACTCACCCTCAAATAGTGCACTGATCAATGCTTCTCTTGCAACCATGTTGCATGAAAATAACTTATTTTCATCATCATCAGCTGTTTCCAAGTCATTCTCAGCCTTTAGAGATTCTTTCTTCTTCACAATCATCCAGTAGTCTATTCCCATACATAGCAGATGTGTTCACATCTTGTTTTTCCAACTGTCAAAGTTTTTAGGATCAAACTTGGGACTTTTCTTCCTATATAATGCCATTTCCAAGATCACCTCAAGTTGTTAAGCTTTCTCTCTGAGGACCACAAGCTTTGATACCAATTGTTAGGAATAACAGTCCATAATACAACTGAGAGGGGGGGTGAATTAGTTGTATGATATAATATTAACTTTAAACTTTAAGCTCATTAATATCAGATCCAATGAATACAATGAATGCCAACACAATAACACAATATTTTGATTTCGGGGAAACCCTGTTAAAGGTAAAAACCCCAGTGGGAATTAGCACCCACAAATGATGTACTAAGAGTATAGTAATCCTTGTTAGAAGATATAGCCCTATTAGGAGCTTATTGAAACATTACAATATATAGTCCTTGTTAGAGGACAAACCCTGTTAGGAGTCAAGAACAATAGAGGGCTCACTGCCCAAAGAAGGTTAAATCCACCTTCAAAACTCACTAGTTTACAACAGGTGTATATGAAGAGATACACAATCTTTTGAAATGTTTTCCAACAACTTGTCTTTTCTTGATCAGTTCTAATGATGTCCACTAGTAATCCTCTACTCTACATACAGTAGACACAAGTTCATAGATTTCAAAACTTCCTTATATCATACATATTCCATCCATATCTTTTCCAAGGAAAAGACCTTTCATTTATCCTTATTACAATTTACCAAGATCAGGTCGGCCCACAAGGCTTTCCTAATTACAAACAATTACATAAACCCTTGCTAATATACACATGATATCTATAACAAATTTACAATTATTACATTACAACAATTAATGACCAACATCCTTGATTTGTGCTTGCCAAACAAAACACACGCTTCATTCCCTGAGTCGACTTCAGAATAAGCCATCACCAGAGCACACACCATAGATGATGTCACCAATCACTCTGTACCTTGCACTGACCAATGAACATCTATCAATACCTCTTCCATCATCCTTCAAGTTTGTATACCTTGAATCCAATTCCTCTAAAAGATATATCAAAAACTCAGAGACTAACACTGTCAATTCTCACTGTTACAATCCAGTGACCAGTCTTTACCAAAACAACTATAACTCTCTTAATATGCAATATTTAATAATGCAATCATAGATATAAGATCAAAACATCCACCTAAACTCTCATCTAACTTTGTAGCATCTGAAACATCTGTACACTAACTGTACACTGTGATTACTAGTTTGGTTCCTTCATAAAAGCATATGTTGACATCAGTGACAAAACATAAATGACAACAATATGAGTGCCCATTCAGTAACATAGTGATTAAATATATTATATGTCTCAATCACCACCCATGCATTATCAATATCCAACACATCATAGTGACATCACCTTTAACAACAAATCACCAAGAAAGAGTCCTTAACACTTCAGGCTCAAAATAACAAAGACCTAAGACCTAGGACCTAATTAGACCTTTCATCCTTATTGGATCCCACACTATGGTCAACATCACCTTACGAAAAATTGACACATGCAAAAGATGGATACAAAATAAAACCAAAAGATGGATTGGATCAACCAACCCTTGGGTTCTCTTGCATCGGATTTATAACATTGTGCCAATTTTCAAACCTAAAAAATCAATCAGAGTATGCACAAAATTTAGATATCGCAACCTAGCATGCCCTAAAGATGATTTTCCACTACCAAACATTGATGCAATAGTAGATTTGATGGTAGGTCATTCTATGTTTTCACTCATGGATGGATTTAGTCTATATAATCAAATCAAGATTTCCCCCAAAGATCAAGATAAGATGACTTTTACATATGCTTGGGGAACCTTTTGTTGGAATGTGATGCCCTCCGGTCTCAAAAATTCCTAAGTAACCTATCAAAGAGCTATGACTACCATATTTCATGACCTAATGCACAAATTCCTAGAATACTATGTGGATGACATCTTGGCCAAATCTCATTCAAGAAAAGAACACTTGTCAATTCTAGAAAATATTTTTACAAGGCTCAAACAACTAAAAGTAAGATTGAATCCTAAAAATGGTGCATTTGGGGTACAATCTGGAAAGTTATTATATTACATATTATCAAAAAAAGCATTGAGATAGACCCCCAAAAAGTCAAAGCAATAATGGAAATGGGGGCACCAAGAAACATAAGCCAAATAAGATCACTTCAAGGATGACTAAAATCCATAAGAAGATTCAGTTCTCAATTAGCCAAAAAATGTCATTCATTTACTCAACTCCTTCACAAGGACATAATATTCAAGTGGGATGATCAATGTGAGAAAGCCTTTTCCCTTCTCAATAAGTACCTTATGAATCTTCTTATATTAATGCCACTAATAATAGACAAGCCTTTATTATTATACATTTCAGCAACAAAGCACTCCTTAGGTGCATTACTAGCTCAAGAGGATGAAAATGGAAAAGAGAAAGAAATTTACTACATTAATAGGACTTTGATCAAATATGAGTTTAACTATAGCTTCATTGAAAGATCATGCTTGGAGGTAGTGATGCAGGACCATCTCGAGCCTTGAGCAATCTTGCATCAACCAAAAACATTTCCTATTTTCTATTGTTTAAATTATAATTATTGCATTTATTGGTTTCAGGTTGTGCAAAGCTTACATGATGTTGAGGACCTATTTTGGAACCTTCTCCTATAATTGCATAAGGATTGGATGGATCGTTTCAAAGTTAGAGTTGTTTTCCTTGCTGTCAGAGCTGTATTTTCCTACTTTCTACATGTTGATTGTGCATCGTGTAGCCGTTGATAATTAATGAATAAGACTTTGCACTCTTAGGGCCTTAAATTGGACCTAAAATAATATCTTTTCTCAAGACAAAAAATCCTAATTCATTATGAGTTGGGGTTATGACCATTTTTCTCGGGTATTAATTTTCAGCTAGTTTACATGCAAAACATGGAGTTTTTCATCGTGTGCAGTTCTGTGTGATGAGATGGGATCTTGATAAGTTAGGGGAATGTTCTTGGATCATGTGTGGACCTAAATGTGTCTTTGCATCAAGTTTTTTTCATTCTTTATTTAGTTTTGGTTTACTCTTCCAGGTTGGACCTATAATGTAATTAAATGCCTGACTGGCCAACTTGTGGCTTTGCTAGCTATATATTGAGAGCTTGGGTTGATTAGATGAGATATATGGGATTAGAGTGGAGTAGAATCATAATTGGATCTTGTGAGATCTTGAAGGTCAAATGTTTTATCTAATATTGTAATAGCAGATCTAGTGGTTTGCATGCTTGGAGACAAGGAGATTTCTTGGAGGCTTGGGAGCTCAAGTTTAGATCTACCTTAGTGTTTCCATCAGTTGCTGATGTGTTTTAGAGATGGACTAGCTAGGAGATTGTTGAAATACTTTTTTAATTTCATTGTATAAGGCTAAAACCTGGAAGGCCTCATAGTTGGGCATGTTAAATGAAATTCTATTTTGAAACATTATCTTGTTGTATTCCGCTATGGTTGTTGTTGTTATAATTGGTAGTGTAGGTTTGGACCATCCATTATTGGATCCTCCATCCCTATCCTACATCAAGTGGTATCAGAGCTTGAAGATCTTGAGTGTGTGGATAGATCACCAAGGTGAGGTAGTTTGCACCAGGACCTTGGATTGAAGATGCCTCTGAGGAGAGCTCGTGAGATCTCAGAGGAAGAACCTGGTAGAGAATTCAGTCTTGATGATTTCAGGGCTTTGCAAAAACAAGTGCAAAATCTACAAGAGGAATTAAGAAAGAAGACTAACTTGAAGGATGAAAGTGATGAGTCTGAGGAAGATCATTTTGAAGAAGCTATAGAAGAAGCCAGAGATCTAGAGGAAAGTAGAATCCTGAAGGCTATGTCTAAAATTGGGAAAAGACCTAAGATTGAAATTTCTACATTTGCTGGAAGCCTTAGGCCAAAAGAGTTGATTGATTAGATTAATGAGATAGATGAGTACTTTGAGTATGAAGAAATAGAAGATCCTGATAGAGTTCAATTTGCAAAGACTAAGCTGAAGGGTCATACAAATATTTGGTGGAGAGAAGTTCAATTGGAAAGAAGTAGGAGATGAAAAGAAAAGATCACTAGATGGGACCGAATGGTTGATAAGTTGAAAAAACAATTCATTCTAGTGGATTATGAGCTAGAGATGTTTAAGAAGATGCAAGCCTTGAAGAAGAACAACAATTTAGTACAGGAGTATACTGGGGAGTTTTACATAATCCTAATTAGGACTGGTCATTCTGAAGCTGATAAAGAGAAGGTTTCTAGGTATGTTTATAGCTTGAGACCTAGTATTCAAGAAGAGTTACTTACTGTTTGAATAAAAACTATAGGAGATAATTAACAGATGGCATTGAAGATTGAGGAGAAGCTAAACAAGAGGTTTGAAGGAAGACAAAATAATAGGAACTGAGGTCAAGACTATTGAAACAATTATTGGAGGTAATGTGGTAGAGAATCCTAAGAATACTGATGAAGGATCTGGCAATGGTCAAGTCACTAAGAACTACAATAATGGACAGAGAGGAAGATGGAAAAATGAGTTCACTGGTACTTGTTTTCAGTATAGTGAAGAGGGTCATAGAAGTTTTCAATGTCCTAGAAAAAGAGTTGCACTAATAGCCGAGGAAGACATTGAGAATGTTGTAGAAAAAGGTGAATTTATTATCACTAGGAGGTTGGCTACATGTGCTAAAGAACCGGTGCAAAGAAGAAATTTGTTCAGAACCAGATGTAAGTGCAAGAATAAGGTATGTAATGTTATAGTTGATGGTGGCAGTTCTGAAAACTTTCTTTCGAAAGAGATGGTTAGTAAGTTAAATTTGGAAAGGAAGAAAAACCCTAACCCTTATCAGATTAGTTGGATACAAGATGTGTCTAAGGTTAGGATTGAAGAGAAATGCCTGGTTAATTTTCAGATTGGATCTTATCATGATGAAATATTGTGTGATATATTGCCTATGGATGCTTGTCATCTATTTCTTGGGAGACCTTGGCAATTTTATAGACATGTTTTGTTTGATGGTCATGAAAATATATATGTGGTAATGCATGGTGGATCCAGGCATAAGTTGTTACCTTTGCATGAAGTTGGGGCTAGTGGATGTGGAGTTATCAGGTGTTGCCCTTATGACAAACATCAAGAGAAGAGAGTTGATGAACATATTCCTGTGGATGAAAGGAAGTTGGATTTGAAAGGAAAGGAGCATGAAATAGTTGAGGAATTTATAGAGATTAAGAGGTAGATGATCTTTCTGACAAAGATAGTGCTTCAACTATGGAACAGATGGTTAGAATCAATTTTAGTCAGTAATAGAAAGGAAAGATGAGAAAAGTGTAGGACAAGCTGATTTGCTGAGTGTGACAGTGGATAAAGTGAAGATGGCATGGAATGAAGGACAAGAGGAGATATGGGTTAGGAACATATATGTAATACCTATTCTAATTCCCTTAACATGTTCATGAGAACATTCTTTTATTTACCTAGGGTGTCTGATGCAGGAGCATCTCGAGCCTTGAGCAATCTTGCATCAACCAAAAACATTTCTTATTTTCTGTTGTTTGAATTATAATTTTTGCATTTATAGGTTTCATGTTGTGTGAAGTTTACATGATGTTGAGGACCTATTTTGGAACCTTCTCCTATGATCACATAAGGATTGGATGGATAGTTTCAAAGTTAGAGTTGTTTTTCTTGCTGTTGGAGCTGTATTTTCTTGCTTTCTGCATGCTGATTGCGCATCATGTAGCCATTAATCCTTAATAAATCAGCCTTTAATCTCTTAGGGCATTGAAGTGGACCTAAAATAATATCTTTTCCAAAGACCATAAATCCTAATTCATTATGAGTTGGGAGTTATGACCATTTTTCTCGAGTATCAATTTTCAACTAGTTTACACGTGAAACGTGGAGTTTTTCATCTTGCGCGGTTCCATGTGATGAGATGGGATCTTGATAAGTTAGGGTAATGTTCTTGGATCATGTGTGGACCTAAATGTGGCTTTGCATCAAGTTTTTTTCATTCTTTATTTAGTTTTGGTTTACTCTTCCAGGCTAGACCTATAATGTAATTAAATGCCTGACTTGCCGACTTGTGGCTTTGCTGACTATATATTGAGAGCTTGGATTGATTAGATGAGATATATGGGATTAGAGTGGAGTAGAATCATAATTGGATCCTACAAGATCTTGAAGGTCATATGTTTTATTTGATATTGTAATAGCAGAGCTAGTGGTTTGCATGCTTGGAGACAAGGAGATTTCTTGGAGGCTTGCGAGCTCAAGTTTAGATCTGCCTTAGTGTTTCCATTAGTTGCTAATGTGTTTTAGAGCTGGACTAGCTAGGAGATTGCTAAAATACTTTTTTAATTTCATTGTATAAGGCCGAAACCTGGAAGGCCTCATAGCCGGGCATGTTGAATGAAATTCTATTTTGAAACATTATCTTGTTGTATTCCATTATTGTTATAATTGGCAGTGTAGGTTTGGACCATCCATTATTGGATCCTCCATCCCTGCCCTACATCAGGTAGTTTTTTCCTCACAAAAGCTATGACATTATATGTTGGCACACAAGATCAGGTTCATAGCTAAAATTGATCATTTGAAATATATATTAAGCAAAACAGCCCTAACGGGAAGATTGGAAAAGTGGGTCATGGTGTTGAGTGAATTCTACATTGAATATGTGGATAGAAAAGAAATAAAAGGACAAGTCATAGAAGACCAATTGGTGGAAGCAACTTTGATAGATGAAAATCCTATTCAATTAGAATTCTCAGTTATTGAAATTGTAAATATTGAAGCCAAGACATGGAAACTATACTTTGATCATTCATATACATAGCATGGTTGAGGAGCAGACATATAATTGATTACACCTCAAGGATATACTATTCCATAGTCTTACAAACTTATCTTTCCATGTACCAATAAAATTTATGAGTATGCAACACTTGTCATATGCATAAAAATGGCTCTAGAATGGAAAGTAACAAAATTACAGATGTATGGTGACTTACAACTTGCAATCAATCAAATAAAAAATGATTACCAAATAAGAGATGACAAGTTGATGCCTTACAAAAGGATGGAAGATGATTTAAAGAAATACTTTGTCTTGATAATATTTGAACAAATATCAAGAGAGAAAAAAAAGCAATAGATGTCATGGAAACACTAGCATCTCTCTTACAAATGCCAGATCAAAGTGCACGCTATGAGTTCTTGGTAGAAGAGTTGGGACAACCCGCATTTGATTGTTCTGACTCCTAAATTATTTTTCTACTAGTTGGACATGACTCTCCTTGGTATGAAAATATTTACACCTACTTAAAAGATCAAACCCTACCCTTGGATCAACCCTAAAAAAAAATTAAAAAATTTATAAGACAAGATTCCCCCTATACCCTTGTTTCAAATACATTGTATCGTAAGAGTCATGATTGAATGCTTCTTATGTGTCAAGAGGATGAGGAATCTAAAGTACCCTTATGAGATGTCCATGAGGGAATCTGTGGATCACATTCAAGTGGTTTAACCTTGTCTAAGAAACTTCTTAGAATGGGATATTATTAGAATAAATGAGAGGGGGGTGAATCATTTAGATTAGTTATCCTCAGTCCCAAATACAAAGATGTACTCCACAAAACAAATAAACCAAAATATGCAGCTCAGTAACATATAAACTTAATCTATCTCTGTGCTTTTACCGATTACCAGTAAATGTCCAAATGTGATTACTGTTGGCAAGTTGTCTATACTGACGTATATGAATAGATATAGTGTTGTGATTATGGAAACAAAATCATATAGCAGTTTGGAGTCAGCACACTTGATGTAAAGATTAGAATTCGATTAAGCGTTGAAGACTGGACAGTGTACAAAGTTCCTACAACTCAGAGCATCAGTGCACGTGTGTACAGATGAATTATGGTATGCGCCCTGGAAGTTAAGTTTGTTAGACTATACTCATGCTTAGTCTATGAGCGCATAAGTAGATGTGCAAGGATGAGAAAGTTACAGTCAGTTGAAGTTGCACAACCAGTGTGTGCCAGCAGTGAACAAAGCATGGAGCCGACAGTTAGTATTTTAGTTTGCGGTTATAATGTAATATTGTAAAGGCTATGCACCCATTGTATTTAGGTTTTCAACATGTTTATATGTATAATTATAAGCATGCTTAAGCCAATTCATTTGGAAGCGTTGTTTGTAATTAGTTATAGGGTTGACCTAATTGTTTATTTTGTATGAGTGTATAAATATAAGGTGCACCCATTGTATTCAGCATGGAAGTGAATAGAGAGTTGTTATAAGTAGAGCAAAAGTGTGCAAAGAAACTAGAAGATGTATTAGAGCTTTGCTAGAGGTCAAAGCATCAGCGCATCAAAGGAATTGATCTGACAAGTAGTGTCATAGTGATAGTTCATCTTGTAGATATAGTGTGTATCTAAGATCAGAAGGTTAATGTAGCCTTCACCACTTGAGAAGTGAGTTCTTGGACAGTGCATCCTCTCCCCTAACAGGGATGATTGTAAAAGACTCCTAACAGGGTCCGACCCTTAACAAGGTCTACTATACTTAAAGCATTGTAAAGCTACTCCTAATAGGGTAAAGGATCTTCTAACAAGGATCAAAAAACACTAGTGCAGAATATTAGTGGGTGTCAATTCCCACCGGGGGTTTTACCTATTTGGGTTTCCTCATAATCATATTGGTGTCATGTGTTGATTTCATGTTTCATGTTTATGTGAATGTTTATTTCAGTACTTAAGTATTAAGTTCAGCATAAAGATTAAGTGAAAAGTTAAAATACAGTGAACACTGATTCACCCCCCCCCCCCTCTTAGTGTTCCCATTCCTAACAATTGCTATCAGAGCTCTGGTTATCAGCATAGAAGTTTAACCACTTGAGGAGATCATGGACAAAGCTGAAATGAAACATCTAAAAAGAAATATTGAAGCTGCTCTTGAAGACCTGGACAAGTCAGAAAGAGAATCTAAAGAACTAAAGGATAAACTTAGTGATGCTCAATTAGTCATCAAAAAGCTAAGGAAAGATTTGAAATAATGCTCTACCAATGATCTAGGGACAATGGTCAAGAAGCTGAATGAAGAAAATAAATCCTTAAAAGAACAACTTGAAGAGTTTGATGATAAGCTGACTAATAATCAAAAAGTCTGTGATGAACATATCAAAGAGAACCTTCAGCTAAATGAAGAACTAAGGCAAGAAAACATGGAAATCTTGGAGCTAAGGAATAGAAAAGAAAGCTTGGAGTCTGAATTGAAAGCAGCAAAGAATCATATTGACAAGTTACACACTAGTTCTGATTTAATAGAATCTCAGTTCTATGCAAGGAGAGCCAAAGGAGACACTAGCTGTATTGGATACAATGAAGCACAAAATCAGATTGACAACATGCGAGCAAGAAAGGATTCACAAAAGGACTCTACTAATGCTGAAAAGACTGAAGATCAAACCAAAGATAATGGTGGACCACCTAAGAATGAGTGCAAGCAAGTAGAACGCACCTGTTTTGCATGTAACAAGCATGGACACATTGCAAGGAACTGTACAAAGGTAAGACCTTTTAATGGATACTATTATTCATGCAATAAATTTGGTCATAGAGCTATGAATTGCAAGACTAGTAAGAAGAATAGGATTTAGCAAGATCAGAGAAATCAAAATCAGAAAAATGTAAGAAGTTCTCAAAATGTTACATACCAGATATGTAACTATAATGGTCACACAGAAAAACAATGTAGAATGGTGACTCATGTCAATGCGCTGAGGAATATAAGACCTCTATTCATTTGTCACTCTTGTAATAAGGCTGGACATATCTCAAGGTTCTGTAGATCAAGGACGCAAGGTCAGGGGAACCCTAAAAAGGCTGAAGAACCAGTTTTGGATCCCGTAGGAGAAGTTAATTTTGTTAAAGCCTCAGATGATGTGAGCATGATTTGGTCAGAGAAAAAGAAGGACAAGACTGATGAGAATGTATTGGATGCATCCGCAATGGATGCACCCTCTACATCTAGATGAATGGCCCTTAGGGTCATAGGGGGAGCTAATTTATCTCTAGACCCCTGCGTGGCTGGTATACTCATCCTCAGAGTATGCACCTTTGGACTTAAGCTTTTGGAGTATAAAGGTACCTATATACAAGAGCGCACATGCTGATTGTGAACAAAACTTGAGTTACAAATTTTGAAGTGATAGCTTGGTTTACGTGACTTGCATTAATGGGAAAATTTTCACTTTTAAGTACACAAAGTTATTTGATTTCTCATTGCATTCAAATTCAGAGTGATAGGAGAGCAGAAAGAGCCTTCGAAGTTGCTGTGAAGACTTGGAGATTGATCTATTAGTGTTTCCAATGTATTTGGTCAGTTTCAGAAACCCTAGCTTGTTGCGCTGATTCAGAAGCTTTCAGTTTATCTCAGAGTTCAGTTGGAAAGTGTTTACAAGTAAGTCATGGCCACTCCCATTGTTTATGATGTCACTGAGAAGAAGAGATATGTTTTCAAGAAACATCCATTTAAATCAACCCTAGATGATTTAGAGGGAGCTTTCTCCCATATGCCTATGGACGTCATGCATGTGGAAGACATTAGGGCATATATCTACTGTAAGAAGGAACCAGTTGGATTGGATAGGCTAAGAGCACACATGGACACCATGTTGAAACCAGACAAAACATTCATAGATGAATATGCTAAATGGAATAATCACCCTATTGTTGAGTATGCTATGGCATATGAATTCTATGAGATAGAATGGATAAAGATTTTATTGAGTAGAATTCATGATGATTTGTTTTGGGTTGGTGATGTACTAGTTAGGATCACCAATGACTTGATACATGAGATGACAGGCCTTTCTAGGACAAGTGTCATCCTTAATGTGGGAAAGGATGTCAGAAAGATGGTTGAGCAAACATGTAAGTCAAGGAGTGATAGGTGCGGCATGACAATTGAGCCTATTGAACAAGCAAACATCAAATTGATGTCAATGATACTAGGATACAGGTTCCATCACACTAGTATGGTGAATAGTGTGTCTGTGGGCACAATTCTAGTAGCCATCAAACTTGTGAAGGAAGATGGGGAATTCAACTTTTGTGAGATCTTGCACGCATAGTTGATTGATAACATCAAGGCCATTAAGCCTAATAAGACCAAAATATTTAGGTTTGGATCTTTAATCATTTACATGTACCTTCATATAGTTGGGAAGATATCAGATTTTTATTTGGACAAGTCCATTCCAACCATGCCTCAGATATCCAACAAAGCATCCATTGAAAGCACATTAAGGGATTATATAACATTGGAACTGAAGACCTTCAGGGTCAAGATGCAAATGAGGTACAGGATTCCAGAAAGCATTGTGGAAAAGTATAAGGATACTATTTTCCTTATGGTAGAAATAGATACAACTTGTATGGAAGCTATTGAACCAAGAACTAAGTGGATTCATCCACTTGGCTATGAGGTAGAGGAACAAGTCCTTGAAGCATATGCGTAGGTACTTCTATCAGTCCCCAAAGATCCTAAAGAACCTAGGTGGGGAACATATGAGGAGAAAATTAGAGAAGTAGATGCTAAACTTAATAGCGCAACAACAAAAAGGAAGGTTGCTAAAGTCACATCAGAAATCTTGAGAATACATGGTGTGTCTCAAGAAGACCTTGATAAAGAAAGGGATGAAAAGATTGCTTTGGAACTAAAGAGCGTAGATGTAGCTAAGGTAGAATCACATGACCCCAAGATGAAGAAGATAAAAATTGAAAAAGATTATAGTCAGAAGGGTAAAGAAGATGATACTTCTTCTGTGCCTAAGGAAACCATTGACCTTACTACTCCTCTCGAGTATAAGGCAATGTTAAAGAGGAAGAAAGAGGTTGGCACCAGTCATCCATCCTCGAGAGTCACAAGGAGCAGAAGAAACACCCAAGCACCTCCTGAAGTAAGCTTCAAAACCAGTCTCAGTGTGCTAAGTGCCATAATAGTTGACGAGGGAAGAATTGACCAAGTAGGGAAATTATATGACAAGTACAGTGAAATAGACAAATCTGAGATTCAAAGCATGATCATAAAGCACATGATCAAGTTCAAGAAAATAGTCTTGGAACTCAAAACCATGATTCCTAACAAAGTATGGAATATCCTTGAATTCGAAAAGAGACAGGCTATTGAGGAAGATCTGTGGATAAGGGAAAAGATTCTTGATGATACCCTTCCTGTGTGTGAACTAGAAGAAAATAAATTGTGGTTAGATTTGGTGAAGCCTCACCTCAGAACAAAGACAAGGACTCTAAACATAATGGATAAGAATTATGAGTTAATTGCAAAAGAGACAGAAAAAGCCTTTGAGAAGGTATTCATGAATAGAAAAATGTATCCACCTACTACGCCCACAACTAATGTACCCACAAAGGTCACCAAAGGGTCAGAGACCATCAAGGATCAATCTACAGGTCCTCAAGATTCAACGCCTGCAGTGGAAGTACAAATAGAGTTAGATAAGTCTGTGCCCATGTCAGAATCACTCAAGGAAAACACCATTATCATTGATAATGTGGAGATAGCCATGGCGGCCACTGACACAAAATTAGACAAGTTTGAAGAAGATTTTGTGAGCACACAAGAAGCTGAGATTTTATGCAGCAACATGCCTCCCACTCATCAAGAAGAGGTATTGATTGAAAATATAATAGATGATAAAGAAGAAGAGAAAATGGAAGAGGAAGAAAAGAAAGAACAAGATAAAGAACAAGAGAAAGATGAAACTTCTGTTGATCTAGCCAAGGTAAAACTAGAAGTGATGGATAGCACTCCCATCACTCCCTCCTCAGCATTGTTGTCAAGTTTGATACCTGACACATCTAGTTTGGACTCATGGAGAGAAGAAGACTCGATTAAGTTTAGCATCTTAGCTATGGAGAAGGCAAAGGAGAAACAAGTCATGAGAAATCCTCTCCTTGTGGAATCTATGAACATACTGAATAGTCTATTTCCAGAAGACAAGAAAGTGTATAAGGTACACTCGGTTGATGATGTGAGTACAATTATCTCATAGTTCAAAAGTAATTTTTCAAGCCTTGAAGAATTTGCATCCAAAGTTGCAGAAGAGAAGTACTTGAAGAAGAGATTGAATGATTTGATGAGAAACTTTGCACTAGATCTAAATTCACTCAAGACAATACAAGCATCTTTAAAAGAATTTGCTGATCAAGGAAGGAAATTCATTGCAGACTGCATGGATCAAGATAAGCTTATTGATGCCCATCTTAAGACAATACAAGAAGCAGAAGCTATGATTGAGCAGGTAAAAATTTCAGTGAAAGACTCATCCACTTATGTGAACATGTGCAACAATGTCTACCAAGGTTAGTTGGACAAAATTGAGAAGGTAGAGAAAGGGATGGAAAAGATAAGGTCTAGATAGACTCAGTTGAGGAATGCTCTTGTGCCCTCACTAGACATTCTCAATCAGAACATAAAGGAGATTGATGCCACCATGACAACCTATGATCAAGGTCCAAGCATAGATTTGAAGAAGATGGAGAAGCTTCAATATGCTTTATGCGCCCATCTCCAGATAGTTAACTCTTTGATAAATTTTTGGAAGAAGGAGATCTAGAACCTCAAGATAGCATATCCAGATGTTTTCCCTAAGTAAGTATGTGCAGATACAATTTTTTGGTACACCTTTGTCATTAATGTCAAAGGAGGAGTTGTGTATAGAATATGGAGTATAATATGTATAGGGAGATATAAGATTATGTATAAGAATTGTATAGAAGACAAATTTTTTTGTGTTAAGGGATAGTTAGCAACTTGGCCATATTCCTTTGTTGCCATCAATGACAAAGGGGGAGATTATTGGCAAGTTGTCTATACTGAGGTATATGACTAGATATAGTGTTGTCATTATGGATGCAAAGTCATATAGTAGTTTTCCTATAGCTCAGAGCATCAGTGCATGTGTGTACGAAAAAATTATGGTATGCACCCTAGAAGTTAAGTTTGTTAGACTATACTCATGCTTAGTCTATGAGCACATAAGAAGATGTGCAAGGATGAGAAAGTTACAATCCGTTGAAGTTGCACAGCCAGTGTGTGCCAGTAGTGAATAGAGCATGAAGCCAACAGTTAGTATTTTGGTTTGCGATTATAATGTAATATTGTAAAGGCTATGTGCCCATTGTATTTAGGTTGCCGACATGTTTATATCTATAATTGTAAGCATGCTTAAGCCAATTCATTTGGAAGCATTTTTTGTAATTAGTTATAGGGCTGACCTAATTGTTTATTTTGTATGAACATATAAATATAAGGTGCACCCATTGTATTCAACATGGAAGTGAATAGAGAGTTTTTATAAGTAGAGAAGAAGTGTGCGAAGACACTAGAAGATGTATTAGAGCTTTGCTAGAGGTCAAAGCATCAGCACATCAAAGAAACTAATCTGACAAGTAGTGTCACAGTGATAGTTCATCCCATAGATATAGTGTGTATCTGAGATCAGAAGGTTGTAGCCTTCACCACTTGAGAAGTGAGATCTTGGATAGTGTGTCCTCTCCCCTAACAGGGATGATTGTAAAAGACTCCTAATAGGTTTTGACCCTTAACAAGGTCTACTGTACTTAAAGCATTGTAAAGCTACTCCTAATAGGGTAAATGATCTTCTAACAAGGATCACAAAACACTAGTGCAGAATATTAGTGGGTGTCAATTCCCACCAAGGTTTTTACCTATTTGGGTTTCCCCATAATCATATTGGTGTCATGTGTTGATTTCATGTTTCATGTTTATGTGAATGTTTATTTCAGTACTTAAGCATTTAAGTTCAGCATAAAGATTAAAGTGAAAAGTTAAAATACAGTGAACACTGATTCACCCCCCCTCTCAGTGTTCCCATTCCTAAAAATTACCAACTAAATCAATTATGCAACATGTAAAGTATGACAGAAAAAAAATCATAACAAGAAACACATAACACAATGATTTAACGTGAAAACCCTGTTAAGGGAAAACAACTTGGGACCGGTAGCCCAAAATATTTCACTCTTCTAAAGTGAGCTCGGTGAAGAGCCAACCCTATTAAAGGTTACAATACACATTTTTAGGTGTGACCTTGTTAGAGGATTTAACACTAAACGTTAACTTTTGACCAACATTCACTATGGGGTCAACAAGATAACACTTTACATTTGGTAGAATGTCATAGGGTAGAACATAAGACTGTCAAGTCCACTCGGTAAGAAATTTTATGAATCAATGGTTAAACTAATATAGTAATGATCTGATTCAATTACAACTCAATTGCAGATATTCAAATTTATGCTAAGCCCTTAGAAATAATCCTTTAATCATTAAACAATTCATGTCCTTCAATATCATAACTTACTTTCACTCGGTAAGGTGTTCTCTGATGCTCGGTAAAAAATCCACAGCTCGGTTCTTCAATAACCAATTTGATCAGGCATGCATGAAAGTTGTCTTCAAGTGAATTCTTTGCAGTATCCTTAATCCGGCATAGTTTCAACAATGAAACTCATGTCTCTTAAATAGACAAGTAAAATGTTTTCTTTACAACCATTAGATTTTTCTTCTTAATCTCATTCATCCATTTTGCCACTTAAACCTTCCTCGGTAGATGTGTTCATAACACATTTCAATCTCATCCTTTAGATCATCTTCAAATTTTGTTAGCCGTGGATCTCATAACAAACTTCATCCTCAACCTCAAAATCATAACAATATCCAGCTCATCATATTATGTCAGCTAACCTTAGCATTTAATGTTTTCATCCATACTTGGTTGATATAGAAATGCATCGGTGATAACTAGTCAGACTAGCTTGATTAATACTGTCACTCGGTATACACTGCACTGGCTCGGTGTATACAGAAAACTTTAATTTTTGATCACATTGTCTTGTCTAGTTTTGAATCACTTTTTCATATACAGTCATAGCCTCATCAAATAAGTTACCCAATGTTTACCTTTTCCTTCTCTGTCATATCCATCTTTTCTCATGTAGATATCTCTGTTCTTCATTCTTTTCTTCTTCAACAGATGTTCAGATGTTTGTAACTTAGCATGATAAGTATTGTCAAGACTAGTTGACATCAATGACAACATATTAACTGATTTAATCATCTTACATATCATTTCAGTGCTTGGTGATCTCTAATCATAGTTCTTTAGTTCATCTCAGATATTCAATCAATTTTAGTTCATCAATCTCTCCTTTTGGCATTGATGGAAACACAAGTAATATGAAAATATGCCATACACATACCAAACATGTGTTCTACAACTATGTAAATGAATGTTGTAGCTCAGTAAGCTCTCCCTAGCTTAAAATTTAATATATTTAATCACTACAAAACATAACAACATTACATGTAGACTCTCCTTGCAGATTTTATCTTTTTAGTTCTCAGATTCTTGTTCTCAACAACAAATATTCAAAACTCTCACTTTCTTTTCTCTCTATTCATACTGATGTTTTCTCCCTTTGACACCAATCTTTTTATGATCTTCTCTTTGATTTTCATATGCAATTCCTCTCCCTTTGAAAATAATGCCAAAGAAAACATAAAAACAAATCTAAGATAGCCAAGTAGTTCACTATTGTTCGGTGCATATCAATCAGTCATGTACCTTTAGTGTACAAATTTCTATTCTAGCTTCTTCAATCTTTCACAACCTTAGACAAAATCCAAAGTGCGAGCTATGTGCGTCAACATGAATGATCTTATGATAAGAATAGGTTGATGAAACCTTCTGATCACCTTAGTGATCGATAGATAGGGGATGGACCCCAAGTCTAGTCCTCAAACATTCAAATGTATCCTTTGGTAATGGTTTAGTAAAGATATCAACAAGTTTCTCCTTAGATGTTACAAATTCCAGTTTCACTCGCTTCTCTTGAACTTTTTCCCTCAAGTAGTGATACTTAATAGATATGTGCTTTGTTTTAGAATGCATCACATGATTCTTTGAAATGTTTATAGCACTAGTGTTATCACAATATATAATCACCAGCTCAGTGATTACCTCATTCATTCCTTCCAACACTTGTTTGATCCAAGCAATATTAGAACAATTTGTGCAACAACAACAACATACTTTTCTTTAGCAGTAGACATAATCTACTTCATCAATTTTCTCTGATACCAATTGTTAGAATAACTGAGAGATACATGCTTTTTTTTTTCTTATCCAAGTCACAAGCCTATCTCCTAAAAAGAATGCTCCACCGGTTGTGCTTTTCTGGTCATCTATGTTTCCAGCCCAATCTGCATCGGTGTAAATTATCAGTTTAAATTTGCCTTCCTTAAAATACCATAAACCATAATCTTTTGTCTTCTTCAAGTATCTCATGATTCTCTTTACTGCAACCATGTGTGAATCTTTAGGATTGACACAAAATCTTTCCACAATCCCATCTGCTTGTGCAATGCCAGGCTTACTGTATACAACATACATCAGTTTCCCAATCATAGATCTATACAATGTTTGATTTACTTCTATAGATTCATCATCCTTTGTCAATTTGCATCCAGTGACCATTGGTGTTCCCACTGGTTTATCATCCTCCATGCCAAAAGTTTTCAATACCTCCTTAATGTATTTTGATTGTGTGATAAAAATCCCATCATGCTGTTGTATGATCTGCAAGCCTAGAAAGAATTTAATCTCTCTAAAATTTGACATCTCAAATTCTTTTCTCATTTCATCAGCAAAAGATTTATAGATCTGATCTTGTCCACCAAAGATTATATCATCAACAAATATTGCAGCAATCAAAATGTTGTCATCTGAATCTCCTTTCATATACATGTTACTATTTTCACTAGTTCTTACAAAGCCAATACTGATAAGATAAGCGTGTAGTCTTTCATACCATGCCCTCAGTGCTTGTTTCAATCCATATAAAGCTTTGTGTAGTCTACATACCATGTCTCTCTGATTTGGATCAACAAACCCTTCTGGTTGTTCTCTGTAGACTTCCTCTTCAAGTATTCCATTAAGAAAAGCTGATTTCACATCCATTTGATATACCTTAAATCCCTTGTGTACAACATAAGCAAGTAGTATCCAAACTCATTCAAGTCTTGCAATAGGTGCAAAGGTTTCTCCATAATCTATACCTTCTTCTTATGCATATCCCTTGCAAACAAGTCTTGCCTTATTCCTTGTAACTTCGTCATTCTCATTCAACTTATTCATGAAAATCCACTTAGTACCAATAACATTTTTATCTTTTGGTCTAGGTACCAATGTCCACATTTTATTCTTTTCAATTTGTTCTATTTCTTCATTCATAGCATTTATCCATTCCTCATTATCAAGTGCATCCTTAAAATTCTTTGGTTCAAACTCACAAACTAAGCACATGTTTTTTCTTAACTTACTTTGGGTCATCATGCCAGCTCGCTTATCTCCAATGATTTTATTCTCTGGATGGTGTCTTCTGACAAATTTTTCTAGCACTTGTTCTCTCCTTTGTTCTTCACTCACTTTAGGTTCATTTCTCCACTTGATAGCTTCTTCCTGATTCTCAGTTTGCATTTGCTGACCATCGGTAGCATTTTACTGATGCTCGATAGACTCAGCCTGTGGATTTGGTAGATATTCTGGATCTTCAACATAAGTGAACCTACCATAGTCTTCTAGTTCCTTCATGGTTTCTTCATCATTATTTTTAGCAAATTCATCTACTCACACATTAGCACTTTCAATCATCTTATTAGTAACCTTATTCAAACATTTATAAGCTACACTCTTAGTAGAATAACCTAAGAATAAAACTTCATCACCTTTGGAGTCAAATTTACCATTTCTATCATCTTTCAAAATATAACACTTACTACCAAAAATTATGAAATAACTTACACTTGGTGTGTATCCAAACCATAACTTGTAAGGTGTCTTGTTTGTGTCTTTCTTCAGTTGAACTTGATTCAGGACATAAACTGCAGTGCTAACTTCTTCTCTCCAGTACATTTGTGCAACATTTTTCTCAATAATCAAGGTTCTAGAACAATCAACAATTGACCAGTTCCTTCTTTCAACAATTCCATTATGCTGCGGTGTTCTCGGTGTAGAAACTTGCCTTTTGATTCCATGCTCGTTAAAGTAGTTAGTGAATTCATTAGAAATAAACTCACCTCCTCTATCAAACCTTAAGCATTTCAATACTTTCCCGGTTTCTTTTTCTACTTTTGCCTTATACCATTTGAACAATTTGAATGCCTCAAATTTTTCTTTTAAGAACATAACAGTCATTAGTCTGGTATAGTCATCAACAAACTAAACAAAGTATCTATCACCATAGTAGCTTTCAGTTCTCATAGGACCACATAAGTCGGTATGAACCAACTCCAAAATTCCTTTAGATGAAAAGTCCTTTTAAAACTAGATTTTGTCATCTTTCCTTTTTGACATTGATGGCACATAACATAATCAGGTTTGGAAAGTTTAGGCAATCCCCTAACTTTTATCTTTCTATTGATCTTAATCATGTTATCAAAATTTACATAACATAACCTCTTATGCCATAACCATGCATCTTCATTTTTCACCAATAAACAAGAAGTCTCAGCATTGTCAAGACAAAACATATTACCTTTTGATTGTCCTCTAGTGCCAACAAGTGTTCCATTTTCATCATAAATTTTCACCTTCTTGCTCTCAAATGCAGCTCAGTGACCTGAGTTATTTAGTTGTGCTACACTCAAATTTTTTTAGTTAATTCCTTTTACCTAGTATGCATTATCACATTTAATTCTATCATTCAGCAAGATCGATCCTTTTCCTTTTATCATACATGGTGTATCATTTCTGATTTTTACTGATCCTCCATTATAATGCTCAAGATGTTCAAACTTATCTTCATCACCAATCATGTGATGTGTACAACCACTATCTATGATCCAAGTATCATTTTTACTAACTTTAGAGATAAGTTCTATTTCTACATACCTTTTCTCTTCTTCTGAATCATCTTTCATTGCTAGAAACACTACATCAACATCATCTTCTGTGTCGGTGTCAGAGTCATCATTATCATCTACAAGATAACAAGCCTTTTTACCTTTTTCTTGGTTGTCTCTATTGTATTGTCAATTTCCTCTATTATTCCAGTTGTTGTTCCTTTTGCCAAATTTACCTTCATCAACTTGATCTTTATCTTCTTCTTTCTTGTTAGGAAACCTAGCAACAATATGACCAACTTCTTTACAATTAAAACAAGATAAAGGTAATTTTCCCTTATATCTTCCTTTACCTTTGTGCAATCTTTGGGCCATTAGTGCTTCAAGTTCATCAAGCTCATCATCAATGTTACTATCACTTTCATTCTTGATATTATGCTTACTACTATATTTACTAATCTTAAGAGTTGACATAAATGCAGATTCAAGATTTGGTACAACACTATTATAAAAATTGTTCAGCTCAAAAGTTGTTAACTTACCAATCAGACTATCAAGAGTAAGAGAGATATTAGGTGCAAACCTCATTTCATGAATAACATATATTCTGATTGCATAGACAGGCAACAAGGTTCTCATTATCTTACTTATCATAGTTTCTTCATCAATAATTCCACCAACTCCTCAGATAACATTGACTACCTCTTTGATTCAGTTTGAGTATTGTGTGATATTCTCTCCTTCCTTCATTTTCATGTCATCAAAATGACCTCTCAAGCTTTTAGCTTTAGCTCTCATCACATTCACATCACCACCATGAACTAAAGCAAGTTTGTCCCACATCTACTTTGTTGTAGTGGAATCTTTGACATCCTCAAATTCAGCATCAGATAGAGCAACAACAATCTCTATCATAGTCATGTTGTGTTCATGTCGGTCTTTCAATTGATCAAGTGTTAAAGGTCCAGTCGGCAGTTGTATGTAGCCATGTTCCATTAGATGTATTGTAGAATCTCCAATTCTAGATATATGAAGTCTCATCTGGCTTTTCCATGTAGTAAAGTTGCCCTTGCTCAGCTTTGGCACTTCCCTCTTATACATATTGTGATCTTTCTGCTCAAGTCCTTAAAACTTTCTTCCAAGAAACCAATATAGCTCTGATACCAATTGTTAGAATAACTAAGGGGGGGGGGGTGAATTAGTTAGATCAGTTATCCTCAGTCCCAAATACAAAGATGTACTCCACAAAACAAATAAACCAAAATATGTAGCTCGGTAACATATAAAATTAATTTGTCTCTGTGCTTTTACTAATTACCAGTAAATATCCAAATGTGATTACCGACTAAATTAATTATGCAGCATATAAAGTATGATAGAAAAATAATCATAACAAAAAACACATATGACATGGGTCAAGGGATGGTGGATCCAATTAAGGACAGTCCAACCTTGCAGCCAATCAAGAACATAATGGAATAACACAAAAAGATATGTTTCAATACATATTTTCCTTTAACATGCCCAGTTGTAAGGCCTTCCAAGTTAGGGCCAATTACAAACAACAAGTAATTCAACAAGATCAACAAGATCCAACATAGCTCCAGCTAGTTCAATTCTGAAAACTATTAGTAACTGATGGAAACCCTAAGGCAGATCTAAACTTGTGCTCGCAAGACACCAAGCAATCTCCTTGTTTCCAAGCCTCAACCAATAGCTCTGCTATTATACTATCAGAAATCATTCATATCTACAAGATCTCACATGATCTTTTCCAAAACTTCCCTTATCTGCTACTCCCAGATCTACTATCAAAACTTCCAATCTCATTCCCTCAAACAACTACCCAAACCCTCCTTAAATACTAATCATCAGCCACAAGTTAGCTAGATGAAACAATTAACTCTTACAAACAAATATTAAATGCAATACAAGTCAGCTCTCAAACATCCTTACAATAATTAAATTCTCCATGTCGGCCTCCAGATCTACATAGGAGAATGTGACATCAACTACCAATAATAAATGCACCAAGTTGGCCTCCCAAATCTCCAAGAACACTCATTGGTAAGCCAAACTACCAAGTGCTAGGAAATATACTGAGCAAACATACCAACCGAGCTCCACAAGCATTACCGAGCACCAAAAATGTTGAGTCTCCTTCCATGATCGAGCTTCCCTCAGTGACTGAGTCCTCCAGCGAATGGTCCACTTTAGTGACCAAGCAACAAACATAAACACTGAGACCCCATTAGTAACCAAGCACCGAGCAACAAAAAACCAAGTCACTGAGTGACCATCATCCACCGAACTCCATCGGTGAAGCCAAGTAGACTCCAACTGAGAACTACCACCAAAGACCGACAAACTCCAGTCTTTTACCAAGATCACCAGCCAATTACTTGAACTCCACCAGACAGTTACTTAGACTGCCAGAATCTTCAAGAACTAAGGATGCCCTTGCATCAGACACCTAGAGTAAATAAGAAAGTGTGTCCCACACTTTTCTCCTTCAAGAAAATCCGCTATCCACTTCATATTCACACAAGGCTTGTCAATCCACAAAGCCAGGAAAATGCACAAGTTCATCATCCAAGTCCTCCTTAACCGATCTACAACTAACCAGTCAGCATGTTCAACATCCTGAACAAATCGAGCCTTCAACCCATCACCAAGTATCAAGTCAGAATCCCATCTCAGAATCTCATCATAAGACTTATCACTATCAACAAGTGATTCAAGTCCGCAACCAGTAGACAACATCTGCATCCCAACATCGAACAAAACCAATTCCATAACACCATCATCAAAAAGGTGTTCAACAATAGGTAACTCCTCATCAACAATAACCCGATTAGGCACAACTAGATGCTCTGCAATCTCCATGTCAAGCACAACTGACTGAACATGAAAACCAATCTTCTCACCAACTTTAACAAGGGCAACAACAACATTGGAAACCACAAGTATTTCAACAACAACCACAAGTTGCTCTGCAGGTTTCATGGTAGAATCCACCAATTGACCATCAAAACCAATCTCACATACCTCTTCAACCTCCATACTGTCACAAGTAAGATGTCTTCTCTCTCAGACCAGTCTTCTAATAGGCCAAATAACTTTCTTCTAGACTGGAATGTCCCAACTCTAGTAAGCTTTACAAAGCTCAACAACACTTTCCTTCACAAGGTTATCAACCCGATTCTCCATACGGCTCAAAAAATCCATTTCCCACTGAGAAAACCTTTCAGAAGTCTTTGCTTCCACCACATCACAAAGATCTGCAATCAATCTAGGGTCCAATCTTCTCAAAGGCATCCTTAAAGATAAGAAAACCCCCTGTAACAAAACCCTACAATGACCACCTTGTGACAACCTCCAAGTTGTATACAAGTCAAATCACAACCCGCCAATTCACACAAACAACTAGGCCAAGATTCCACAAGTTCAGTGCCACAGATCTGCAACCCAGATCATACGATCTCTTTGCCCACAAGATTAACTTCGTAAGATCAGCCTTGCTAGGTCAACCTTCACTCCACAAGATCAACTTAGCTCTAATACCACCTGACCTAGGTCAAGGGATGGTGAATTCAATTAAAGACAGTCCAACCTTGCAGCCAATCAAGAACATAGCAGAATAACACAACAAGATATGTTTCAATACATATTTTCCTTTAACATGCCCGACTGTAAGGCCTTCTGGGTTAGGGCCAATTACAAACAACAAGTAATTCAGCAAGATCAATAAGATCCAACACAACTCAAGCTAGTTCAGTTTTGAAAACTATCAGCAACTGATGGAAACCCTAAGGCAGATCTACACTTGTGCTCGCAAGCCACCAAGCAATCTCCTTTTCTCCAAGCCGCAACCACTCGCTCTGCTATTATACTATCAGAAATAAATCTGATCTGCAAGATCTTTTCCACAACTTCCCTTATCTGCTACCCCTAGATCTACTATCAAAACTTCCAATCTCATTCCCTCAAACAATTGTTACAAGTAGTGGTTGCCGTTGCACCAAAAGATTGACCTGTTAATGCCTGATACAACCACTAGACTTATAGAAGACACAAGAGGCTGTTAAACCATGTTGCAAATCCTAAGGGAGCACTAACCATTATGCCAACAATCTCCCCCTTAGCGTTACTTGAGGGGATTCGAACCTGTGACCAAGCTCTGATACCACCTGTTACAAGTAGTGGTTGTCGTTGCACCAAAAGATCGACCTGTTAATGCCTGATACAACCACTAGACTTATAGAAGACACAAGAGGCTGTTAAACCATGTCGTGAATCCTGAGGGGAGCACTGACCATTATGCCAACAACAACTACCCAAACCCTCCTTAAATACTAATCATCAGCCACAAGTCAGCTGGATGAAATAATTAACTCTTACAAACAAATATTAAATACAATACAAGTTGGCTCTCAAATAGCCTTACAATAATTAAATTCTCCATGTCGGCCTCCAAATCCACATAGGAGAATGTGACATTAGCTACCAATAATAAATGCACCAAGTCAGCCTCCCAAATCTCCAAGAACACCTGTCAGTAAGCCAAACTACCGAGTGCTAGGAAATATACCGAGCAAACATACCAACTGAGCTCCATAAGCATTACCGAGCACCAGAAATGCTGAGTCTCCTTCCATGATCGAGCTTCCCTCAGCGACTGAGTCCTCTAGAGACCAAGCCACTTCAACGACTAAGAAATAAACATAAACACCAAGACCCCATCGATAACTGGGCACCAAGCAACAAAACACCAAGTCACCGAGTGACCATCATCCATCGAGCTCCATCAGTGAAGCCAAGTAGACTCTGACTAAGAACCACCACCAAAGACCGAGAAACTCAAGTCTTCTACCGAGATCACCAGCCAATTACTTGAACTCCACCAGATAGTTATTGAGACTGCCAAAATCTTCAGGAACCGAGGATGCCCCTACATCAACATAACACAATGATTTAATGTGGAAACCCTGTTAAGGGAAAAACCACCTAGGACCGGTAACCCAAAATATTTCACTCTTCTAAAGTGATATCGGTGAAGAGCCAACTCTGTTAAAGGTTATAATACACACTGTTAGGTGTGACCTTTTTAGAGGATTTAACACTAACCGTTAACTTTTGACCAGCATTCACTATGGGGTCAACAAGATAACACTCTACATTCCATAGAATGTCATAGGGTAGAACATAAGACTATCAAGTCCACTCGGTTAAGAGATTTTCTGAATTAATGGTTAAACTAATACAGTAATGATCTGATTCAATTACAACTCAATTACAAATATTTAGATCTATGCTAAGCCCTTAGAAATAATCCTCTGATCATTAAATGATTCACTTCCTTCAATATCTCAACTTACTTTCACTTGGTAAGGTGTTCTCTGACACTCGGTAAAAACTCTACAGCTCAGTTCTTCAACAACCAGTTTGATCAGGCATGCATGAAACTTGTCTTCATGCAAATTCTCTGCAGTCTCCTTCTGACATAATTTCAACAATGAAACTCATGTCCCTTAAATAGATAGGTAAAACATTTTCTTTACAGCCATTAGATTTTGCCGCTTAATCTCATTCATCCATTTTGCCTCTTAAACCTTCCTTGGTAGATGTGTTCATAACACATTTCAATCTCATCCTTTAGATCATCTTCAAATTTTGTTAGCCGTGGATCTCATAACAAACTTCATCCTCAACCTCAAAATCATAACAATGTCCATCTCATCATATTTTGTCGGCTAACCTTAGCATTTAATTTTTTCATCCATACTCAGTTGATATAGAAATGCATCAATGATAACTAGTTATACTAGCTCGGTTAATACTATCACTTGATATACACTGCACTAGCTCGGTGTATACAGAAAACTTTAATTACCAATCACATTGTCTTGTCCAGTTTTGAATCTCTTCTTCAAGATAGATTAATGCAACATAATCAAGTCAACAATATACAGTCATAGCCTCATCAAATAAGTTACCCAATGTTTACCTTTTCCTTCTCTGTCATATCCATCTTTTCTCATGTAGATATCTATGTTCTTCATTCTTTTCTTCTTCAATAGATGTTCAAATGTTTGTAACTTAGCATGATAAGTATTGTCAAGACTAGTTGACATCAATGACAACATATTAACTGATTTAATCATCTTACATATCATTTCAATTCTCGATGATCTCTAATCATAGTTCTTCAGTTCATCTCAGATATTCAATCAGTTGTAGTTCATCAATTATTAGCCCACAATGGAAAAAGATGCTTGTCATTTTGTTAAAATTTGCCAAAAATGCCAATACCATGATAATTTGATTCATATACCAGCACAATAATTACACCCAATGACCACACCTTGACTATTTTATCAATGGGGGTTAGATTTAATTGGAATGATTTATCCACCTTCATCCTGTTCAGGGGGAAAATGATAGCAATGAGTCTAACAATACAAGCTAGGTATATCAAGTTTAACACTTTCTCCCTAACCTATTCAACATGAGAAAGAGGGGCTTTCGAGAATAACTCTCAATAAAACCTAGGTTAGATTAGAAAAACCCAATGGTGATAAGGGATTCCCATGCTAAACCCAAGTTATATCAAGGAAGTACACTAGCAATGCCTCTTTCATGCAATGTAATTCGATTATATATATATAATGGAAATGATAAGATTGAACTAATTGATTAAGCGAAAAGTGTAAGATGAGTCTAGGAACCATTTTATATGCAATCAACCCAAATAAGATAAAAAAATAGATCTATTCTAATAGATGAAACAAATGATAAGGTACTTACCTCTAAATATGCAATGGAATATGGATTTTTTCTCTGAAAATTATAGATTTGAGACTGTGGTAGGACTTCTGACTATGGATTTACGATCACAATAGAAAACCCAAAAAATGTTGTTTTTCTCATACATCTAGGAAGAGGTCAACCTAGTGCAACATGTTCCAAAATTTTTTCCATGAAGTCACTGTGTTCCAGGGACTATAGAAAAGTTGACCTAAATTCTTCGTAAAGGTCTCAAGGAGTAGATTCTAGATCAATGGTCACCAAATCGATAACCTGCAAGTTTGTTACAAAATTGGTGTGTATGGGTGGCTATAAAGGGGTTTGACCTAGTTAAACTCCTATTTTGGTGATTTACACCTCCACAAATAGTCATTAGGAGAGACATGTGTGTATGTAGTGCTTATGAATCCTAGATTGTATATCTATAATGTAAAAGAGCTAGCAAATGCTAAGAATCTACTCTATGAGTGAAACCCTAGCATGTAAGTGTGCTTGTAAATGTGAATGAGTGCAAAATATGAAGAGATAAAGATCAGATCTAAATATAGAGCATAATGAATAGCAATCCCCCAAGGCTAAAGTAATCTAACCATCTTCATGATCCCCTTGCATCTCCATGATGTCATGTGATGCCTGAATGCTTGAATTGAAGGAATGTAAATGAAGGCCTCACATTACAATGAAAGAATTATATTCAGCCCTTAGCTTCCACCTTGAAATTATTCTATGTCAGATTGGGGTGTCCATGAATGCTTGTACCTTGATTCTATCATCATCCATCATGAGGCAAATGAGACATTGGGAAGAAGAAGAAGAAGAATAAGTCTTTTTATAGTGAATTTCTGAAATTACCCCTGTGGGGTCCAACTTCAGTGAGCAGGAAATAATGGAAATTTGAAATAGGACCGGGCCCAACACTTTCCAGCCACTAGGGAACAAGTTGACCAGGTTGACATGTTCTCTAGGAGGCTAGAGTCTTGGGTTTGTAACCCAGGCTTCCAGAATTGCAGAGGATCTAGGTGTAATGTGTATTGAGGACTGATAAATCGAGGCTAGATTTGGGAAAATGAGGCCTAGAAAGAGGAGGATGCATAGAAATTAGATCCTACCTCGACCTATGAGTGAGAGAAAGGGAAATCAAGGAGGAAGTGTTAGGTCCTACCTCAATTTTTCCTACCACAACGAACTGAATAAAGAATATGATGACAAGTAGCCTTCAAAGCCATTTAAGATGACAAATATCTGTCAAATCCATTCAATATAAATCATTGGTATGGATGTGACATTGATTTACTTGATGAATAAAAATTAGTATTTAGTCCTTATTAGGAGTTAGTCAATAGTTAAATTCTTTCTAGTATTTCTTCTTTTCTTTTAGCATTTACATTCTGAATATCAAAATTCCAAAAAAATAAGAAAAAGAGAAAAACATAATAGAATCACAAGTTGCAAAAACCAAAAAATATTAGGCTTCTTACTGAATTTTTTGGTCAAAGACAAGATCGCAAACAAACATCAGTTAATTGCCATAAAAATCTGGTTGGGGATCTTTCACCAAATACAAAAGATGCCTGAAAAGGGTGTCTATGGATTTGTGGGCCTATTTTTTTTAAAATTTTTTTAAAAAAATATAGGGGGATCTCTATATGTTTCAACTACAAATAGAAACACCTATCAAAAAGGAAACAAATGGAACTACCAATCCATTGCATCAGTAGACTCTACTCGTTCCTTTCTTTCTTCTCAATTTGGTTACTACGTGGCTTGTTGATTGAAACTTAACATTTTTCTTTCTTGGCCTAATCTCTTTCCACCCAAACAATTCCCCATTTGCTTCATAATCTGTATAAGAGGTATCTGATAATGGCTGATTCATCATTACTAGCTAGGATTCTTGAAGACTTGACATAGAATCATGCAAAATTTCTTTTAGGAAGGACTTAATGGGGATGCCCAAAAATATGTGGTTGAATACATGTTATGTCAGAAAAATAAAGGGAGATAATAAAGATTCTAGGTCTTTTGTAACCTTTATCTATTTTTAAAATTTTCACTGGTTTGCCAAGTTTGAAGGAAGAAATGTGTTGGAAATGTTGTCATGGATGTCAAAGATTGTTGATTGTTAATGTATTGATGTCTAAGCTTGCTGAGTGTTGCTATCATTGATATTAAAGGTTGTTGATGTATTGTTCAAGGATGAGATTGGAGAAAACTTGTCAAATTGTCCTTGGAGTCAAAGCGATTTGACTGTTAAGCACTTGTGAGTTTTTAGTTTTTGGAAAGAGGTAGGGGGTAAGGTTGATCCAAAAAAATGCACTATCTTCTTGTTGACATGTTTGGTTAATACTTAAGATTTTTCAGTTTCTAGCATGTGGTATGGGGTACTACTGAACCTCGACCCCCAAAATCATCTTGACACTAATCGCTGATCAAAGTTCCTATATGATGTTTGTTGAATTCCATTTTTGGAAAGAGGGATGAGGGAGGTCTAACCCCCGACCCACAATTTGTGCTAGCTCCTCATCAGTGACTGGATTTGGTGTTTGACATTTTCTAATTGCATCTTTGGCATGGGTAGGGTGAAGGGAAAATCTCCTACCTTTGAATTTGTCTAACCTATCAGCGATTAGACTTGACATGTGATGTATGTATGAAATTTCCTGTATGTATGAAATTTCTAGTATGATAGAAGAGGGACAACTGGTCTTTGACCCCTGAAATGACTTGTCTTTCATCAGTGGTTGGATACATGATTAATGCTTAATAATTTCTCTATTTTCTATTTGTTAAGGTGTACCTTTGACCCCCTAGTCCCAACATAGATTGCATCACTCTAAAAAATTTGCGAAGGCTTTCTAGTCTTTATTTTAGCAAGTTTGACATTATAGGGATTAAGTATGAATGAACTCTGACCCCCTATAGGCCGATAAGCCAAAAATTTTGAGTGTCAAATGCTGTCTTTTCTTTCTAGGTCAATGGTTGATGGTTGGTCTTGTTCTTAGCATAAAGTATGAGCAACCCCAACCCCTGACAACCTGACCTAGCATTGTGAAGTCAATTTTTTTTAAGACAAAATTGGATAATGTGTTTGGCCAACCTTATAATAGTTGTATTTTGAAAAGGGTGACTGACCTTATAATGGTCTTATTTTGGAAAGGGTGGTTGACCTATGGATTTATTGCATTGATTTTTGGCACCCAAAAAAGTATATAAAGGAGAAGTATTTTTATAAGCTAAGAGAGCGTGTGTGATTAAGCATGAAAATATTCTGTCATTTGAGAAGTTGAGAAAAATCAATGCGAAGTAGAGTAGAGCAAAGATAATGTAGAGTAGAGCTATGAAGAAGATTTTCTTGCTCATCATCTATTGAAAAAGAAACCTGCCCGATCAAAGAGATCGGTGTCTCTTGCTAAGTTGGTGCTCAGTTGAGGGGGTTGGTGTCTCTAGTTGGTTGGTGCCTAAATTTTTTTAAAGTGGGGATTGGTGTCTCTAGTGGGTTGGTGCTTGCAAAAATTCTAAGATCTTTATTTATATTTGTGAGGCTAGATTTGGGTATTATATCCAAGCAGCCCTTCATCATGATTTTCTCTCAAAAGGGTCTCCATGTAAATTTGGTTTCTCTATTGCATTGATCTGGTGTAAATTCTTTTTTTCACACATCATCCAAAATGTCTCCATTTTGGGCACTATAGGGTTACCATACACCATCCATTATCTTTTCTTTGAGGATATAACCAAAGGTTAGAGTAGTGGAAGAACACATTGAACACTAACAAGAGGTACTCTTTAGGCTTAGGGAGAACTTGTCAATGTTACAAAAAAAATTGAAGCAACAAGCTGATCCAAACTACAATGAAAGTAATTAAATGAAAGATTGGATATCATAAGATAAAAAAAATGCAACTTAATTGGGAGAAAAGTGGATCCTGAAGAAAATGATGAGAGAGGTTGAAAATACTACCTTGTCCCCCAAGTGTAGATACAAGAATAATATTAAGGACTATTATGTTACTTGAAAATTATGATTGCACCTAAAAATTGTACCACCATGCATGAAAATGAGCCCCCAAAGGATAGGCTAACAATGTCACATAGTGTGGAGAAACATAATAGGAACTTAAATGTTATTTAAAGAAATCAGAATTGAAAATTAGCTCATTGTGATAGGTTATGTGAATGATAGATTATCATAATCAATGAGTTTATGAATTTTGTAATGCAAAGCTTGACATTCATTAATAAAGTGGTCATGATATAAGTGATCAACGCAAAAAGGGAGCTTCACTAGATTTTGACTATACTTCCTTTTTTAATTTAGGTATAGTAATCAATTTAGCACGAAGAAGGTTAGGCAAAATGATTTCTTGATTCAAGCTAGGTATAGAAGAAATATTAGATGGTAAAGGAGGGGATGTGGACAAAGTAGGATATTTGAAACCAAATGTTTCCATAGGTTTATCATGAGTCTCAAAGCTTTGTTGCAAACATCCTAAACTATGTTTGAGATTATGAGTTGAGTTGTTTTGAGAATTAGGTTGGACAAATGACACACTAGGTCCCATGAAGGGTCTTGTATTAAAGTAAGGAAGTTTGTATTCACCCATAAATGATTGCATACAATCTAATGAACCCCAATCATCTTCCAAAAGGGAAATTGTAGGAGAATAAGTATCTTTAGGGGGGGAGGATGTGTTTTGTTTAAATGGTGTAGGAATAGATGAAGAATCAAATTCAGTTTGTAAGCAATTTTGGATTTTATCATCAACAACAAGGGTATACATGATATTTTTATAGATGAACTTCACTTTGTGATGAAGTGTTGAAGGAACAACATGTATAGAATGTAAGCATGGTCTTCCTAAGAGAAGGTTATAATTAAGACCACTAGAAATTACATGAATAGATGTGGGTAAAATAACATGACCTGCCTTGATTGGAAAAGTGATAATTCCCAAGGTTTGTGTAGAAACATTATCAAATATATAGATAGGAATATAACTAATTTTAATTAAAGAAACATTTGAATTTATCTTGTTTAACAAGTCAATGCTACAAACATTAAGATCAGATCCACTATCAATTAAAGTTCTTTGAATAAAATTATCATTGATAAGGAAAACAACCATGAGAGAATCATGTTGATCTTGAATTTCTTTAAGAGGAAACTCATTGTGAGAAAATACAATTTGAGCTTTGCTATTGGTTGCATTCATGAATTCTAATATGTAAGTTATATTGTCTTGCCTAGGAGGTGGGATATGCACATTTCTCCAGGATTTTTGTAATGCTTCATGATAAGTAGGTGAAATGTGAAGAAGGTCCCAAAGAGATATCTTGGTAGGAGTAGCACAAATTTGTTCTACTAAATCATACTCTTTTCCAAGATTTTTAGGAATACGAGGTGCAAGAGGAAACACTAGTTGAGAAGCAGGAAGAGAAGGAGAAACAATTGAACTTTTATTTTTTCTATTGTTTCTTGTGTTATATGTATGAGCAACTACATGATAATTAGGTTGTTGAGCTCCTTTCACCATAATGACCTCTTTATTTTAATGTTGAGGGGCATCTTGACTAAGATGGACAACAACCTTAGGATTTTCACTACCCAAAACATTGACATCATTGACTTGATCAAGCTCATGATTATTCATGGGTTTATCACTAGAATAGAGAGCATCAAGGAAAGTAGTCATGATATTATCCTCTTCTTCTAAGGTATTCTCATGAGTAGGACAATATTTAGAATAGGGATTAGCGACTTCCATCAATGCTTCATCTCTAAAAGGGTTGTAAAATGAAGGTAAGGTGATATTAAGAAAGGTATTTATAATGTCCCTTTCTTGCTCCAAAATATCCTTATAAAGGGTTTACATTCTAGGAGAAGGATCAATATCACCCATGAATGTGTCATCTCTAAAAAGAGTAGAATAAATGCCAACCATAATATCATCTTCTTCTGTCAAGGTTACTTCATGAGGAAGACAATAATCAATGTCACTGTCCAGTGGTTCATCCCAAATAGGAGAATCATCAATGGTAGGAACATCTCTATAAATATAACACACTTTAGGAGATGAATAATCGTGACTCATTAAAGCTTCATCCCTGAAAGGGAAGGGATGAGAAGGAAAGTAGGGTAAAATATCCTTCTCTTTCACCAAAATATATATCTTTATGAGCGAGATACATTTTAGGAGAAGGATCAACATCATCCTTCAAGATCTCATTCTTAGGAGGGAGATTATGTGAAAAAATGTTAATAAGCTCTTCTTGTGCTAAAATGTTTTCATGGGTGGGATCAATTCTTGGGAAGGGAATATTATGATTATGGATGAAAATCAGAACTAAACTAACATCATATGCAAGAAAGGAAACATCTTGAAATTCTTGAAAGAAACTTGAAATTGAACTAGTAAATGATGATAAAATCTCCATTCATATATTGCAAGTGCATTTACATACAATAATGTATGAAATGAAATATTTTTGTATTTTTTATTATTTTGAAACATGCAAGAATGAAAAGGAAATGAAAGAATGCAATGGAACTATGAGATAAGTTTAAATGAATGTATCTAAATTAGATCTAAATGGCTAAAAATGCAACAATGCATGTGTATCATCTTAAAATGGAAGAACTTCCATCTTGATAGGTTTAGCACCCTCTTTTAGTACATTTATCATGATAGACTTGCATTTAGGATGCATTTTGCACTTATCTTCTTCATTCTAGGTGAAATTAGGGTTAGGATCCTGAGGATTCTCCTGAATTTCCCTCTTCTGTGGCTCTATTTTCTAGGTAGGACTTAGAAATAGGTCCTCCTAGCCTTCATCACAGTCATCATAGGATTTTATACTTATCCCTAGCATTATGTCCTATTCTGATATCATTTCTAGGTGTCTGGGCATCCCTAGGACCTCTTGTCTTGATTCTGATTGGATCTAGGCCCAGGGTCAAATTCATGGTTGATCCTGACTAGGTCAGGATTGAGCTTGAACCTAACTAGGTTGGGTCCAACCTCTATTTTACCCCCCTCATTAAAATTCCTAGAATCCTTGATTTTCCAACATCGGGCTTTCGAGATATTTATTTTCCCGCCTCTAGGTTGGCCATTTTAGGTTTCGGGATGGTAAATCCTCTAATTGCTTTTAATCTAGGTATATTTTATAAAGGTTAGGACCTAATTGGAATTTAATTCTCCAAGGTGGCCCCTCTAGAGGATTGTGTCTGAGTTCACTATAAAAGGAGGCCTTCCTCTCTCATTTTCACATCAAGTTTTCATGCTCAAGCACTCTCAAGCAAGGTGATTGATCCAACATCCATTATTCACATCTCTCCATCAAGTTTTGTGAGGAAGAAGATTTCAAGCAAGCAAGGAATGGTGAAGATGCAAGATAGCAAAAGGATGATATAGGAGATCAAGCCATTGTTGACATCCAGCATCTTTGTGAACACATATTTGGAGCAAGAGAGATCCTTTCTTCCTTGATCCACCATCATCAACTTTCAAGCATTCAAATATTCAATCATGGAGTAACAATTACAGATTGTGATTTTGGTAGAAGTACTTTAGCCTTGGGGGCTTGGTATGCTTTTCTATCTCATTCAAATCTATGCATTGTAATTTCATGCACATTCATGCTAGGGTTTTGATCTAGAGGATTAGATCTTGGCATTACACTTTCAATACATACACAAACACATTCTATTTCAATTGGTTATTTGTGGAGGTGGAGACCACCAAAATGGGGGTTTGACTAAGGCAAAACCCTATATAGCCACCCCAAAAACCCCCTTTTTCAGATATCTACAGTCGTTGTTTCAAGAATCAGAGGACAGATTTGAGTACCCTTTTCGCTGAACTTCCAGGATCTATGAACAAAATTAGAATCAGGCTTCAGAATAAAAAAGTGGTATTTGACCTTTTATGAGGGTCAAACTTGACCTGCTACCAGAAAGATGAAACTTTTTTGGGTTTTCTCCGTCTTGGCTTTTTGATCATAGATCTGGTTGCAGAATCTTCTAAAACCTCATACTGACTTCAGAAAATAGGTATTTCTAAATCAATTTCACAATGAGGTATGTATCTTGACCTAATTAATTTTCAAGTATTTCTAGATTTACTTATGCTATTCCAATTCATATTTCAATTCAAATGAATAAGTGTTGAATGTTAGGTACATTGCTAAGCTTCCATTTTTCCACTATTCATTTTGGTGAACCCGATGTGAAAATTCTTTCTTTTATGGTGTTAGATTTAAATTTAGTATGCTTAGAAGATTAGATTTATTTCTTGCATTTATATATTTCAAAAATACAAAAAACAAAAACATTGCAAAATTCATTTAAAAATACAAAAATATTTACATTTTCATGCTTTTAGTGATTTCTATTGGTGTAATTAAGTATTTACTAATTACACTTTACTTAAGTTTACTTAGGATAATGCATTTGCATATTAGTTGTCTTTGAGACACTTAGGATTTTACATTTCTTTTTAGCACATGGTTAGGAGAATCTCCACTTTAGGTGTGATAGTTGTCATCACATACCTTTTTGTGTGTGAGATCCACCTTTAATGCTCTTATCACATTATCATCCTCTCATGTTGCACATACTTTCATGTACAATGGAGGATGATCCACCTTTGGTGGACATGTGATTCCACCTTATGTGGGTGATATCTTATCATCTCTTTATCATGTAGTCTTATTGCATTGTCTATATATTTAGGCACTCCTGCATTGTATGAAATCAATCAATCAATCTATTATTCATTATTTGATCATTTGATCATGTCATATCTTGTCTCTCTTGTGCTATCTCTCAAGCTTCTAGATCTTGGCATTTATTCTTTGCTTTAGGCAAATTCTTACATGGTATTCGAGCGATATCAAAATTCTTACACAGTATCAGAGCGATATCAAAATTCTTACATGGTATCAGAGCCAAAGGAGTCTTCATTGTATAGCCATTAGAGAGCAATTGATTGCTTCAACTTTTGGAGGGCCACGAACCAAATCTAGGATCAGCATTTTGTGGGAGCATTTTGAGCAAGATCAGACCTCACCATTGCATCCGGGTGGCTGTTTCCATAAATTTTGATTATAAATTTGCCTATATTAGGCAAAAGTCAAATTTGAGGCCATTTTTTTTTGCAAATCGAACCTTTAAGGCCCGATCTGCAAAATTGGGTGAACCGGAAAGTACAAGTCAAATCAGCATTAAGATAGCAGATCATGACCAAAGGCATAACCTCGGTCACTATGAGGTCAATGCAGATGAGCGTCACCACAGGCTAAGCTGAAGCCTAAGCCCTTGCTCATACGTGGGCTATCCTTCTTGTTTCAAACTTTGGGCTCTTTGCAGATATAAAGGGATATACAATCCCAAACCGCGTGCATGTGGGACTAAATTTATAGTCCCATCGCCCATCACCAAAGCAGCCACCACCTCCTAGTCTCCTCCACAACCCGCCTCCAACAGCACCTTTGTCCTCCTCTGCCCCTGCAACTCTTCCACAGGCTTGAAAGACACCGCCCGTGGCACTCTGAACACCGCCATTGCCTCTCCACCGGTGTCCACCACTCCCCTCTGTGGATCCAGCTCTGCCCCCACCTAGATCCACTAGTCAGCGGCTGCTTTATGCAGAAGACACAGCACCACCTAGTTAACTGCTCCACCGCCCAGCCCTCAGCGCCCTCCTCCACGGTTATTTGCTCCTCAGCGCCCTCCTCCGCGGTGGTCAACGCCTCTGTGGTCTAAGCAATGAGCTTCACCATCGGTCTACACCTCCCCACCTCAGCCAGATCCCATGAGCTCCTCTTCTTCACCGCCAAGTGGCTCCGCCCTCTGTGGTTAGCCACTGAGGACACCCCGTCACCGATCCCCTGTGTAGATCCCGCCAATCTGGACGAGACACATGGCACTCGGAGGAAAAGGGTATTTTAAAAAAAAAAATTTCAATTTTTCATAGATTTCACTGTGTTAATTTTGATGACCGTTTGGACGTCAAACTAGGTGTTTTTTGCACTGCAGTGACGGTCACCAAGACGTCAAATTTAACAGTGTCTGCGTCATCATTTTCTGAAGTTAAATTTGATGGTTGTTTGTCCGTCAAATCTAGGCATTTTTGCACTGCTGTGATGGTCATTTGAATGTCAAATTTAAGCTATTAAAATGGGTGATGTCAGCACCCTTAAAAAATTTCCAGCCCTCACCATTTGCATTTTGGATTTGGCAGTCCGACTTTGGGAGGCCATAACTTGGTCATCTGGACTCCAAATTGAGTGAATTTTTTTTATATTTTAGCTAAAATTTCTTGAGCTTTTTAGTGGTGGTGTTATTTTCTAGTTTTGGATCATGGATTTTGCAAAAATTGTAGTTTTTGGTGACTGTACCTGTCTGATCCCTATTTTTGCAACTTCAGAGGCTTCGTACAGGCTCATACAGACACATTTTCAGGTGCAATTTTTTTTGAAAGTGCATGATTTTTTGTCTACTTTCTAGATTTGGTATCAGTTTGGAGAAATTTTAAGTAGACTTAGTACTTTCAGAATATGGTCTTTTTTGGCCTATTGTGGCACTTGTAAGTGATTAAATCCTTGAGGGATCTTATGTCCTATCTTCTTGAGTCTGTTTTAGCTTCAGACTTTTAGTTGCAAACATCAAAATCAGAAATCCACTTTGATCAATTTTGTCAAGTGGCAATTGTACACGCACTAGTTATAAAGTGCCAAAATCATCATTTTTGGAGGGGTTCTTTGATTGAGTGAATTGGGGGGGTGTCTTGTGTGTTGGTGTCTCTTTCTTTATTGTGCTCTTTTCATTTTGCATCATGGGTTCTATTGCAAAATTAACTCCACATAACTATGCTACATGGAAAGATAATGTATGGAGCAAGTTAATGGTTCAAGGTTTAAATCCTTATGTGGATGGTACAATTAAAAAACTTGTTGATGATGATACTACTGCAATAACTAAATGGTCATCCAAAAATTATAAAGCTTTAGGAGTCTTGAGAGAGAATATTTCTGCAGCTATCATGTATCACGTCAAATTCATAAATAATGCTAAAGAAGCTTGGGATAAACTTGCAGAGTTGTTTGGTCAAGTGGATGAGGAAATGGGATTCATAATTGAGACTGATCTCCTCAAATTAGAGCCCAGAAACTTTGACATCATCCATGATTATCTCAACAAAGTCAATGACTATAGAGCACAACTTGATGATTGTGGAAATCCCATAAAGGATGCGAAGTTGGTTAGTCACTTGTTGAAACATCTTCCTCTTGAATATGGAGCTTTTGTTTCAAGTTATAATACTCACAAGTTGACCATGGGTAGTGCCTTCATTAAGTCTTCATTTGAGTCATTTTCAGAAATGTTGGTCTTAGAACAAGAAAAGTTGATAAGTATGGGGGTTCTCAAGTCTTCAACTTCCAAGGCATTGGTGGCTAATCATGAGAGTCAAGGCAATCAAAGTCAAAAGAAGAAGAAGAATTGGAAGTCTAAGTCTCAACAAGAAGGTACAACATCAACTTCCACACAACATGACACTTCTACATCACCTTCAAAGGGTGAATATTCAAAGAAGGAGAAGCGGTTTTGTGCATATTGCAAAAAGGATGGACATGAAGAACACTTTTGTTATAAGAAGGACATTGATGAATTGAAGAATCTTCTTGCCAAAAACAACATCAAATTGCCTTCTAGGATGTCTACCTCAACCTCTTCTTCACCAAATTCAAAAAAAGATAAAGGAAAGGGTCATGCATTTGTCACTCAAAAAGGACAAGCTTTATATGCTTCTTCAAGTCTTGATTCAGGTAGATGGCTTCTAGATTCAGGGGCTTCTCATCATATGGCTTCTTCACAGTCCATGTTTTCATCATTTGAGCCTCACAAAGGTCCACCTATTTTGATGGGAAATCACACTTACATGAATGTGATTGGGAAAGGAAGTATAGATGTTAGGGAGGGACACTTCAATGATGTGTTGTGTGTTCCACACTTGACTAATAACCTTCTTTCTATCTATCAAATCACAAATGGTGCTACAAAGAAGACTATGGAATTTACACCTGATTCAGTTTTCATCAAGGACTTGGAGAGTGGAGCAGTTATTGCTACTGGGATAGTGGATCACTCTTCTCAGTTGTACTCCTTTTCAGATTTTGTTCCTCTTGATGACAGTGATTCTTCAGACAGTGAGTCTTCAACATATGATGATTATAGTGATGATTCAAATTTTGAGGAGAGTTTTGGCTACTTGAACTTGGGTATTCTCACTCATGATCAAGTTTTTGAGCCTTCTATTTCATCTTCTCCTATTGAGACTATTTCTACTGTTGCTCCTGATGATGCTTGCATTCACACAGCCATGGATTCAAGTGCTTCAGTGCAGTAGGATATTCATTGTCTTCCAAACTGGGTTCCATGGGATGACTACTTGACAAACATTGCAGGTTTGTTTGTGGAGTCCTATACTTCAGATTTGGGAGACTTCATTGATGATATTCATCTTCTCTTTGGTGAAGATGATCCTTCTTCAGGTGTTGCGAGGGAACATTCTGACCCTCATATTCATTCTCTACTTGATCATTCTTTTGAGGGTGACATGATTGTGGATACTTTGATACAACAGTTGGAGGAGGTCACTTTCTCTTCAGAGCAGATACTTGGGTCTTTGGTACTTGTTCTACATTCATCCGCAGTTATTCCTGATTTGTCTTTTTTAGCAGAGTGGCTTAGTACACATGATTTGGAGGAGGCACCTTTCAGCTTTGGCATAGGAACACTTGAGCAGGTTTCAGAGACTCCATCTTTTTTGAGGTTTCTTCCTAAAGATTGGGGAGGAGGCTTTATATATACACCTTTGGTCTTATTTCTTCCTAAGGGGAGGAATGTTTTTCTACACTCATGGAGTAGTTTCTACATCAAGACTTGAGCATCTACCATTGGTGTTCATTCTACATTGAAGGGGGGCTACTTGGTCTCTCTTCCACTACTTCTATCTTATGGGGGGGATATTTTCCTCATATGAGGTCTTCTCTCTCATATTCTATTGTTATATTCATCTCTCTTTTTGGGGGAGGGTTTTTCCCATGAGGTTTTCCCTCTTTCTCTGCTTTATGAGAGATTGCATTGTTCTTGCATATTGTACATGGGTACCTAACATGGCCTAGTAGCTGGGACCCATCTTGCATTGTGAGCTTAAGTGCATTCCCCTAAGTTGCACTTAAGGGGGGGTGTTGGTGTAATAAGTATTTACTAATTACACTTTACTTAAGTTTACTTAGGATAATGCATTTGCATATTAGTTGTCTTTGAGACACTTAGGAGTTTGCATTTCTTTTTAGCACATGGTTAGGATAATCTCCACTTTAGGTGTGATAGTTGTCATCACATACCTCTTTGTGTGTGAGATCCACCTTTAGTGCTCTTATCACATTATCATCCTCTCATGTTGCACATACTTTCATGTACAATGGAGGATGATCCACCTTTGGTGAACATGTGATTCCACCTTATGTGGGTGATATCTTATCATCTCCTTATCATGTAGTCTTATTGCATTGCCTATATATTTAGGCACTCCTACATTGTATGAAATCAATCAATCAATCTATTATTCATTATTTGATCATTTGATCATGTCATATCTTGTCTCTCTTGTGCTATCTCTTGAGCTTCTAGATGTTGGCATTTATTCTTTGCTTTAGGAAAATTCTTACATGGTATTAGAGCGATATCAAAATTCTTACATAGTATCAGAGTGATATCAAAATTCTTACACTTTCTTTGTATTCAACATGTATGATTCTTGTTTTGAGTACTTTGATGATCTTTTTATTGCACAAGAGGATAGATTCCCTAACAAGGTACATGGTAGTGAGGATGAAAATGGTTCGAATACAGTCTCCATGGATCCTTTTCCTATTTCACTCTCCTCCACAACCTCTCCAATTGACCTTTACCATAGGGTGTGTGCATGGTTACCTTCATGTCCCAATATTTGCAACATTGATAAACCTAAAATGATATATCCTACACCTTTGATGACGGTAAAAGAATGTCCTCGTATAACAATTAAGGGTAAACCTAGAGATCCTTTAGATTTCTTTGATAACACTGATTCTGTTTCACATGCTTATCACACATAGAATAACCCTTAGCCTACTGTTCCAATTTCTTTATCTCCTTCTCAACCTATGCTTCCTCAAGCACCTAGGTATCCATCTACCTTTAAGGAGTACAACTTAGTTGACCAATTATGTTCTACTCCTGCTAAGATATGTTTATGGGAATTACTTCAAACCTCCCCGACATATCATGAGGCATTGCAACAAGCTCTATCTACTCTTCTTGCTTCGCCTCCTAATCAAGAAAACATTCATTCTATTTTGGATTGTATGCATACTATGCCTTTTGTACCTCCTATTTTGTTTTCTGATAATGATTTACCTTCCCTAGAGGTGTAGAATCAATACGACGCTCTTATGGTGGATGTCTCTATTAATCAGAGTATCATTTGAAGAACCTTAATTGATAATGGATTTGGGCTTAATGTTTGTAGCATGGATATGCTCAAGGCAATTAAGGGTGATCTATTTACTATTCAACCTAATAATGTGCCTATACATGAATTTGACAATATTGCAAAAAGAACTTTGGGTATTATTACCTTACCTGTTAAAGTTGGTCCAGTTATTCTAAATACTCCTATTCATGTTATGCTTGGACCTCTCAATTATAATCTTCTTTTAGGAAGACCATGGTTACATACTATGCATGCAGTTCCTTCTACTCTTCATCGCAAGGTTAGGTTCATCTATAATAGCTTAATGTATACATTACATGTGGATGATGCCCCGAATCCTTGCTTGAATGCTGAATATGCCAAAAACTATGAACCTATTCAACCTAGTAAAGAGATTGAAAAACAACCTAAGATAAAACAACCTGAGATTCAACAACAAGAAGCCCCATCTTCTTCTTTTTTGACTGAGGATGATTGGGGGACATTGGATTTTAATCCTACATTTATTGGAGAATACAAGGTCTCTGATTTGGAATTCATGAAGCAACATAATGAATTTGAGGAAAAAATGTTTATTTATTCTTCACTGTCTGAAGAATTAAAAAGTAATTTTGTTGCCGCTTCGATTAATGAAATGCTTGACACTATAAAGTTTGATTGTTATGACATTGTGACATATGCCACTCCTTGGACTCCCTCTGACATGACTGATCGATATGGTCCTGGTTATCATTTGCTTAAGAAATCAGGATTTAATGGAAAAGGATGTGGTAAATACGAACAAGGTATACAAGTACCTTTGGATAATGAAGTTTATGATCATACATATGGATTAGGATTCAATCCTTATAGACAACCATCGGCTTTTCCTCTTAATGTTAATCATATTTGCAGTGGGCAGTTGAAGTTGGTTAACCCATTACTTATTGACCTTAATCAACAATCTTCTTTGGATATTTTTCCTAAAGATGAAGCCTTAATGGAATTTTTAGGGGTTTATGAGGATTTATCTAAGTTTCATCACAAACGAGGAAAGTCTTATTGTTTGAAAACTGATGCTTATTTTGGAAAACATGAAGAACATGATATTCTCCCTTTACCAATGGATCCTCTAGTAAGAAGTGATTTGTTAATTACTGAAACTATTGATATTCAAATGGATGAAACTGATTCTTAAAGAATGATAAAAATTGGGAAATGTTTGAATCAGGATGAACATGACCAGTTGGTTTCCCTTTTGCTTGAATTTAAGGATATCTTCACTTGGACATATTCTGATATGCTAGGTATAGATTCTAAGATTGTTACTCATAACATTGTTTTAAAGCCGACTATGAAGCCGGTGAAACAAAAAATTTGAAAGATGAATCCATGAATTGCTTTGTTAGTCAAAGGTGAAATTGAAAAACTATTGGATTCTGGATTTATCCATTCTATTGATTACTCAGATTGGATTTCAAACATTGTGCCTATGTCAAAAGGAGAAAATAAGATAAGAATGTGTACTGATTTTAGAGATTTAAATAGGGCATCCTTGAAAGATGATTTCCCGCTACCTAATATTGATATGATTGTGGATTCAACAGCAGGCCATGCCTTGTTATCTTTTATGGATGGTTTTTCAGGATACAATCAAATCTTTATCCCCCTTGAAGATCAATTTAAGACTACATTTATAACACCTTGGGGACCCTTTTGTTGGGTCATGATGCCCTTTGGATTGAAAAATGTAGGACCAACTTATCAATGGGCTATGACTTTGATTTTTCATGATTACATTCATAAGATCCTTGAAGATTATGGATGACATCTTGGAAAAATTTGTACAAAGAGAAGATCATGTTACTATTTTACGATACATATTTGAAAGGATTAGAAGTTATAATATGAGATTGAATCCTAAGAAATGTGTCTTTGGAGTTGATTCTGGAAAATTATTAGGATTTATAATCTCTAAGCGAGGCATCAAAGTAGATACTGAAAATATTGGACCTATCATTAATATGCCTCCTCCTAAGAATATTTCTCAGTTACGAAGCTTACAAGGAAAAATACAAGCCATTCATCGCTTTATTTCTAATTTAGCAGACTGAACTATTCCTTTTACTTCCTTGCTTAGAAAGGATACCACTTTCTCTTGGAATGAAGAGTGTAAACAAACTTTTGAGCAATTTAAGGAGTATCTTGCGAATCCTCCTATTTTGAAACCTGCAAATTTTGATAAACCATTTCAATTATACACTTCAGCGACTCCACGGGCTGTGAGTGCATTGTTAGCTCAAAGTGATGATAATGATAAAGAAAGACCTGTGTATTACATTAGTCAAACTTTACTTGACTATGAAACATGATATACATATTTAGAAAAACAATGTCTAGTTGTAGTTTATGCATGTCAGAAACTCAGGCATTATTTGATAAATGTTGAAGTTAATGTGATTGTTAAGTTTGATCCTTTGAAACATCTTTTCTCACAAACTGATCTCTTAGGATGGTTGGAAAAATGGGTGATGTTGCTTCTAGAATTTGATCTTAATTTTATTTCTCGGAAATCTATTAAGGGACAAGCATTGACAGATTATCTAGCCAAAGCTCCTTGTCCTTACCTAGATGAAAGTTCTACTTCTATAGAATTTCCTGATGATAATAACCTAACTCTTCAACAGGATGATATTTGGGAATTATATTTTGATGGATCTAAATGTAAGACAGGTTCTCGTGTGGGTATCATCTTGATTCCCCCAACAAAAAAACCCATCCCTTTATCATATAAACTAACCTTTCCTTGCACTAATAACATTATGGAGTATGAAGCTCTTATAGCGGGACTACAAGCAGCTTCATCCCTCAATATCAAACATTTACATATATATGGAGATTCACAACTAAAATTTGAATAGATTAAAGGAGGATATTAGACTAAAAATGCTAAAATGACACAATATAGAGAGTTAGCTCTTGATGTGGTTTCACAATTCTCCTCTTATACAATTCAGACTTTACCTAGGAAGGAAAAATGACATGCAGACACCATGGCTAGTGCAGCTTCCCTGGTTTGTCTTGAGAACAATGCGGAAAACTTTCAATTTACTATACAAACTCTTAAATGCCCTGCAATTTCTGATAAGTTTACCTCTGACTGTTTTAACTTGCATTCAGATGAATGGTATTCACATATTTTTCATTTTTTGAAGGATGGTACTTTTCTTGAATTAGCAACAAGGAACATGCGTAATCATTTAGGAAACTTGCAGCACGGTACATCATTTTAGGAGATACGCTTTACAAACGCTCTTATGAGGGATTATTATTACGATGTCTTAATAGAACTGAAGTTCCTATAGCTTTAGCAGAGGCTCATTCCGGTTCTTGTGGGGGACATTTTGGTGGAAAATCCTTGGTTAATAAATTACTTTGAATGGGATATTATTGGCAAACAATGGAACAAGATTCTTTCATGTTTGTTAAGAAATATCCTCAATGTCAACAAAATAGTAATTTGATTCATGGTCCTGCTTGTGAGCTTCGTACTCAAGTTTCTCCATGGCCTTTTAGTGTTTGGGGTTTTGACCTTATTGGAAAAATCTCATCGACTTCTTCTCAAGGACATACTTACATTCTCACTGCTACGGATTACTTTATGAAGTGGGTTGAAGCTGTCCCTCTTCGTTCAACAACGACAGATGTTATTTGTGATTTTATCCTTAATAATATCATAACAAGATTTGGTATTCCTTCAATGATAATTTCAAATAATGGAACGTCTTTTAAAAACAAAGAAGTTGCAAAATTCTTGGAGAAATATAGGATTCAACATCAATTTTCAATTCCTTACTATCCTCAATCTAATGGACAAGCTGAAGCATCGAATAAAATTATTGAACAAATTTTGAGAAAAATAGTTAGTAAGCATGCAAAAGATTGGCATACTCAATTGACCTATGCTTTATGGGCCTATAGGACTAGTGTTTGTACTTCCATGGGTACTTCTCCTTACAACCTTGTCTATGGTACTAATGCTATTATGCCTTTAGAACTAGAAATAACCTCTTTACATGTTTCATTTCATGGGATAATTGATAAAGATACTTTTCGTGAACAACACTTACAAGAATTAGAAATGTTAGATGAATAATGAATACATGCTTTAGAACATATAAAAGGTTATCATAAATCTCTTCAGAAACAATAAAATCATAAGGTAATCAAATGAACATTTGTGGTTGGTGATTTAGTCCTTTATGAAAATCAACGAAATGTGAATGCTTTACCAGGCGAAAAAGGAAAATTTAGCCCTAATTGGCTTGGACCTTTTGTTGTTATTGAAGACTATGGTTCAGGTGCTTATAAATTGGCTGATATGGATGGTGTTACTTTTAAGGAACCCATTAATATTATGCATCTTAAATGTTATTATCCTTAATTACCTTTGTCCGATGTGCATTTATGTATTCCTTATAAAGATTTGTTTTATAGGTTATGTAGTTTTACCAAAATTACATATTGAATATGTTTATGCACCTTCTTTTCTTTCTTTCTTTCTATTAAGTTTTATATTGATGAAAGCATAAGTAATCAAACATAGAACTAATAAGTAGAGAAAGCTTTTCATTCATCAAAAATAGTTTTCAAATTTTTTGATACATAAGTGGCCAGTGGCCCTATCTATCACTACGTCTATCACTATGTTGCTCTAATGGCCGATGACTCCCAGATCTCTCTGCTCTGTGGTGGGAAGATGAAGATTTGTGTGTCCGTGTATGGCTCTTGGATATGCTCATAACTTATACACATCCTTGGAGACTCTATACCTCTGCCATCAGCTTCTCCTCTCTTTCTCTGCACATTCTCAACTCTCACTGGATACATACAAAGATGTCGACATGTCTGTCAGGAAGATGTCGACATGTCTGTCGGGATCTCTGTGACCAATGGAAGACTCTTTCTCATCGGCTAGTAGTCAGTAGGATATAATGGTATCCTTGAGAATCTTGGATACAAAGCTCCTCCACTCTGCTACGCTAGTTGTAGAAAGAAAAAAATTCTATCAGTCTAGTATCCTGTCTATTCAAATCATATATTCAACCAAATTTCAATCAAGTTCATACCTAGGTCTCCCTCTTAGACATCACTAAAGTTCCTAGATGGTGGGGGCATGGAGTGACTACTCTCTCCACGCTCGCTATATCTTAGTCTCGGTGGTGGTGTCTCTATGTGGGGCCATGGGGGCCGTCGTGATCTCAATGGTGATGCATGAGTAATAGGTATATCTGTACTAGTATCAACACTCGGGGGCATGTCCTCGGCCCTCTCCTCTGCTCTCTCCTCCTCCATGGGATCTTCCTCAAAGATGTGCTCCTCCTCATCTCTGATATCCTCATCCTCCTCGGTGGCTCCACTATCATGGTGTGTCCCCTCTGTAAACCTTGGATCACCTGTAGGATAATCCTCGGGAAAGATAGGATGGGTCCCCTCCAAACTCTTGTATCTAATGTAATCTTGGCTCATGCCAAAATAGGCTACATCTAATGGTACCTCTATATCCTTTGTCTCCTCTGCATCGCTATCCTCTATGTCTACTATCGATGGTTGGCGTATGGTGCTGGGTCTCTAATAGTATCTCATCAAATGAACATAGTGAGGTACTACCTTAGGGACTCCCTATAATAGGCCGAACTGCCTCATCACCTGATCATAATAGTAGGGCATCACTATATGACTCTGATGACCCTCTATTAGCTTACGCTGCTATGAATGTCTCATCTGGAATCATGTATCAGGCCACTTTGTCATTCAGTAGTAGGGTCTCCATATCACATCAGTGCTGGCAATACGGTCTAGATGTACTCTCTAATAGAGCATATCCCCAAACTGCCAAACATCTCTCAAAGGATATGTGAAGGCTCTTTCTATGCTCACATCTACCATCATTGGAACTCCTTGTGGATGTGTACATGTGAAATGCTCAAAAATCCATATCTGCAAAACTGCGCATGTCGACAGACTCTCCCGTTGATACCTCACTAGATGACCCAACTCATGGTATAGCTAAGCTAGCATGCTGCGACCCCATGAGAACATGGTCCACTCTCTCTCTCCATCCTCTATATGAGATGTGTCAGAGATGAACAAAATATGGTACCCTTTGAGTTGGGTAACACAACCAAGGCTACTATACATAACATCACCTTTCGTACTAAAGGTGTATGGCCTGTTAGTATGGAAGATAGTAGGATCTGATCTGACTGGGTCCACATCAGTGGATGCACTCCTATACAATACTTTGTGTTTGCATGGATCTCCTCAAAAACATGCTATGCTTTGGGTCTAATGGTCTCCCCTTAGACTGGAAGCCGTAGGATCTTGTAGACATCCTCTAAGGTCACTGTGATCTCGCCAGAGGGAAGATGGAAGGAGCATGTATCCTCATCCCACCTCTCTATCAAATTCGATAGCATGGATCGGTGTAGTTTGAGCTATGGAAGGAATAATACCTAGTATAGTCCCACATCCCTCAATAACTACATCCCCTCATCATCAAGCTCGGACAGTCTCTCCTTGACTTTCACTAGCAATTCCCCAAAAGGATGCTCTCGGAAGTAGACTAGGTCCTGCAAGCAGAAACAAAGATCATATCAGTCATCTACATCATCAAATCTGCAAAAATAACTAACCTAGGTCAAAGTCAACCTTAGTTAGATCAATGTCGACCTTACTGGGTCAATGTCAACTTTACTAGGTCAGGGTCGACCTTTTTGGGTCAAGGTCGACCTCATCTCAAAAACTGACAAAAACCCTTTGGTCAATGTCGACTTTCATGGGTCAAATTTGACCTACATGGGTCAATGTCAACCTAAATGGGTCAGGGTCGACCTAAAAGGGGCAAAATTGACCTTGCCTATAAAAAATAGGAATTTGGAAAGTACAAAGGTAGATAACAGCAAACTCACCTTAGGTAGTGACCGTCCAGTAGCCAGGCTATGTCTCAGAGTCTCCAGGCATGTCGCTCGAAGTTCCTCTCTTCTCGACATCTTGCTTCCTCATTTCAAATTTGAGAATGGTAAGAATGAGTAAGTATTTCTCTCTTTTACTTATTTACAAGTTCAAATTAGGGTTTTATTAGGGTTTCCTTAGGGTAAACTTGGATTTTCTCTTTTTATGCATTTAGATAGACATCCACTTTTTTCATCATAACTTGAGTTTGGTAACTTCATTTTCAGTGCCATCAGCGGCGTTGGAATTGTGATTCAGATACCTAACTCCTTAAATAGATTTAGGAAGTTTGGGAATCCTTCCAATTGGTTTAGGAAAGGACTTTTCAACACTCTACATATCCAGTATATAGAGTTTTTCTTATCACCTTGTTTCACCCTTCCGAAGTAGAAATCCGAAACAGGGGGGGCATAAGGGGCTCTATACACTTCTCAAATTATCATATAGTAAGCTTTAGGTGATTTATGGATTTCCATTAACCTTGTGTGTTGCAGGTTCTAACAATTTTCTGCAGGATCTTTACATCGAAGACTTAGCTATATCCTTTTTATTTACTATGATGTTTTCTTACTTTAGCTTGCATATTCACGTAGTGTCATATCTAAGCTAAAGTGGGGGCTAAATGTATCATCTTAAAATGGAAGAACTTCCATCTTGATAGGTTTAGCACCCTCTTTTGGTACATTTATCATGATAGACTTGCATTTAGGATGCATTTTGCACTTATCTTCTTCATTCTAGGTGAAATTAGGGTTAGGATCTCAAGGATTCTCCTGAATTTCCCTCTTCCGTAACTCTATTTTCTAGGTAGGACTTAGAAATAGGTCCTACTATCCTTCATCATAGTCATCATAGGATTTTATGCTTATCCCTGGCATTCTGTCTTGTTCTAATATCATTTCTAGGTCTCTGGGCATCCCCAGGACCTCCTGTCTTGATTTTGATTAGATTTGGGCCCAAGGTCAAATTTGAGGTTGATCCTGACTAGGTCAGGATCAAGCTTGAACCTGACTAGGTTAGGATTGAGGTCAAACCTAACTAGGTCAGGTCCAACCTCAATTTTTCCCCCCTCATTCAAATTTCCAGAATCCTTGATTTTCGAGCATTGGGCTTTCAGGATATTTATTTTCCCACCTCCAGGTTGGCCATTTCAGGTTTCAGGATGGTAAATCCTCTAATTGCATTTAATCTAGGTATATTTTCTAAATATTATGACCTAATTGCGATTTAATTCTCCAAGGTGGCCCCTCTAGAGGATTGTGTCCTAGTTCACTATAAAAGGAGGCCTTCCTCTCTCATTTTCACATCAAGTTTTCATGCTCAAGCACTCTCAAGCAAGGTGATTGATCCAACATCCATTATTCACATCTCTCCATCAAGTTTTGTGAGCAAGAAGATTTCAAGCCAGTAAGGAATGGTGAAGATGCAAGATAGCAAGAGGATGCTATAGGAGATCAAGCCATTGTTGACATCCATCATCTTTGTGAACACATAGTTGGAGCAAGAGAGATCCTTTCTTCCTTGATCCACCATCATCAAATTTCAAGCATTCAAAGATTCAATCATGGAGTAACAATTATAGATTGTGAGTTTGGTAGAAGTACTTTAGCCTTGGGGGCTTGGTATGCTTTTCTATCTCATTCAAATCTATGCATTGTAATTTCATACACATTCATGCTAGGGTTTTGATCTAGAGGATTAGATCTTGGCATTACACTTTCAATACATACACACACACATTCTTTTTCAATCGACTATTCATGGAGGTGGAGACCACCAAAATGGGGGTTTTACTAAGGCAAAACCCTATATAGCCACCCCCAAAACCCCCTTTTTCAAATATCTACAGTCACTGTTTCGGGAATCATAGGACAGATTTGAGTACCTTTTTTGCCGAACTTTCGGGATCTGTGAACAAAATTAGAATCGGGCTTCAGAATAAAAATGTGGTATTTGACCTTTTATGAGGGTCAAACTTGACCTGCTACTGGAAAGATGAAACTTTTCTGGGTTTTCTCTGTCTCGGCTTTTTGATCACAGATCTGGTTGCAGAATCTTTCGAAACCTCATACAGACTTTAGAAAATAGGTATTTCTAAATCAATTTCACAATGAGGTATGTATCTTGACCTAATTAATTTTCAAGTATTTCCAAATTTGCTTATGCTATTCCAATTCCAATTTCAATTCAAATGAATAAGTGTTGAATGTTAGGTACATTGCTAACCTTCCATTTTTACACTATTCAGTATGAAAAGAAGATCTAAATGCATACAATGTAGCAAATGCACGTTGTAAATATTGATTAATGCAAGACATACAAAGTAGATCTAGACACCAAATCAAAATGGAAATGACATGCAAGGAGGATCTAATCACTGAAATAAAAAAGAGGAAATGTCATAAGTCAGGTTCACCAAAATGTATAATAGGTGAACCTATGTATCAAAATGCATACAAAGAGGATCTAACTACCAATATTAAAAACATGTAAAAGGATTCGAGCTCACCAAAATGTACAATATGAAAAGGGGATCACATAAAAGGGATAATTTCCCCAATTCATATGGCATATTGGAATACAAAACCACCTCAAGAAAAATATGATTAACACTACTTGGAAAGAAATATGCTAATGTAATATCTGTGCTTGAAGGGTTTTTTTTCTTTGTTTCTTAGAATTGAGTAGGGGGATGATAGTGATATGAAAAAGATTAAATAAGAATAAATTTGATCTAATCCAACTAAGAAAACTTGTGTAAAAGGGAATGGAGAAGATATGGAATGCACCTATAAATGAAATAGGAGGAATAAGACTTCATATCTGAATTCTTGATAGTCGGGATCCGGTAAATACCTGTAAATGCAGATCTAAGACCTAAAGGTTGTAACCCGACTTCCTACCAAATCTAAGCTAGATTTGGAGGGTACATGTCAGAAATACCATCATATACATAGGGACATGTCACTGATGCCATCCTATACCTTAGATTTTGGTCTGAAATTTGTAGGGGTGCTCCATCTGGTCCTGATCTTCTTGGGTTTTATCTAACAGCTCCGTAGCCTATTCCTGCAAATAGAAAAATAGGAAAGAAGGTTTACTAAATGGGTTTTCTTTATTCAAACCCCTGTTTAGTAATCAACCTTGAAAATGAAAGAAAATTTCATAAGGAAAGATGAAATAGAAATCATATATGAATTGTAAATCACCTTATACATCGATGATGCAATGCTTCTTTGGATGTAATCATAAGTGTTAATGCAATAGCTTAAACTCCACAAAAATCCAAAAGAAAATCATGAAACATAAGCCTTGTATAATGGATGTTTTAGTTTTCCATAATGCTTGATGAAGAAGAAGCAAGAATGCCTTGAAGATCTTGAGGATGCTCTTGAAATCTAATTGCTTGATTTATTTATTGTCTCCCCTTTTTTATTTTCTTATGAAAGAATGGAAATGGAGACCTTTATATAGAGATCTCAAAGTAAAATTACCTTTAGGCCGACTTAGAAAAATGATAATGACCTATGGGCATACCTTTGGGGAATGTGAAACCATAGAATCCAACTCTTAAAATTTAAAGCAAAATTATCGAGGACACGTCAGTTTTGATGAAACTGTACCCAAAAATTCATCATGTACCTAAAAAAATGTCATGTACCTAAAACCATCATGTACCTAAAAACTGCCATGTACCCAACAAAATTCAATGAAATTTTAAGGGGAGAAAGATAATAGTGTCTAGCTCCTAAACAATAAGCCATGCAAAGATATGAGATTGATAGATGTGTAAATCATGCCTCGAACTTTAAAATGAGGTAAGACCCTTTTTAGAGTGAGGAGATGGAATAATTTGGGGAAAATCAATTTAGAGAGGACTCATAATATTAATTTAAATTAAAGGTTCAATGATCATTATGAGAACATGAAACTAATGTGGGAACCCACATATACTAAAATGGGGCTAAAATGATCACCTAATTAAGGGTGTTTAATTTCTAGGATGATACAAAGGTATTTAGAAGGAATTGAGGAAGAATCTATTGTTGATGAATAAGTGAGATGAACCACCTTCCTATTTTCAAAATCATTTATAGATGAGGGATATTGGTAAATAATTTATCTTTCTTTGTTGGTATGTAGGATATAAATTGAAGCATTATGTATAAAGATACATGGTAGGTAGAGGCTAGTAGTTATTATTAGTGATCACATCATGAAGAGTGCTACGAATTGTAATTAGTGTTCCTAAGAGATAGAACATAATAGTATTAAAGTTAAGAAAATATGAAGTATGTACATGTCCAAAGGATGAAATATTCGATACCCATTTGAGAGAATTGGTTGAAAATGTGTATTAAAATGATTTAATTGAATGTAATAATGTATCAATTATGTTGATGTATTATGCTTAAAGAGAAATAAGTATACACTTTATTAGATTGAGTCTTCATAAAATAAGCTAAGAGAAAATAAGAACAAAGATGTTAAAAGAGATTAAAAAATTATATTGGGTGTTAGATAACTGAGAGGGGGGAGGTTAATCAGTTATCTAACAATTGGTATTAGAGCAAGAGTACTTGAAGGAAGAAGTTTGAAGGACTTAAGTTAAAGATCACAAGATGTATAAGAGAGAGGTGCCAAAGAACAAAGATAATTTCTCAACATGGCAAAGTAGGATGAAGTTGTATCTATCAGTCATTGGAGATACTATGGTGTACTACTTGGAAAATGAATTCATAAACCCCACTGGCCCTTTGACTATCACACAAATGAAAGAAAGACAAGAACATAATGTTATGATGATTGAGATTTCTTCTTCTTTATCAGATGCTGAATTTGAAGACATTAAGACATGTACAAATGCAAAGCAGATATGGGACATGCTTACACTAGTTCATGGAGGAGATGTGAATGTGCTCAGGGAAAAAGCTAAAAGTCTAAGAGGAAAATTTAATGATATAAAGATGAAAGAAGGTGAAAACATCAATTAGTGCAAAAACTGAGTCAAGGAAGTAGTGAATTATATCCGAGCAATAGGTGAAACTATTGATGAAGAAACTGTGGTAAGTAAAATTCTCATAACATTGTTACCTATCTATGCTATTATAGTATCTGCAATTCATGAAATGAGAGCAGGTCCTGTCAATAATATTTCACTTGATAGTCTGATTGGTAGATTGAAAACATTTGAGCTTAATAACTATAACAATAGTATGCTACCTAAGGTAGAATCTACATTTATGTCATCTCTGAATATTGGAAGATCAAGCAACATACATAAGATATGAAATAAAAGTGAAAGTGAAGGTGAAGAAGATGAACTTGATGAACTTGAAGCATTAATGGCTAGAAGACTACAAAAAGGAAAAGGAAGATATATAGGTAAACTATTTGTTGTGGTCCCTAAACCATGCCCCCTTTACAGCCCTTACAGCTTAAAGTGGGACCCCCTTTTTGTGCCTTTTGTCTTTTTTTTTTTTATAAAGTTTTTTAGAAGTCAGTTTCTTTTCCTTGTTCATTTTTTGGCCCTTTCGGCCTTTTCGATCCTTTCGGCCTTGTTTATTTTTTCGGTCTTTCAGAGGTTTGAAAGAGAAACTAGTGAAGTAATCCCCCTTTCGGACTTTTTAGACATCCAGGTGTCTAAAAGTCCAGCCTGTCAGACCTATCGGTATTGTCCACCTTTCAGAGGTTCTATAACCTAGAAAGGTCTGAAAAGTTGACCCGCAGGGTCGCTGATGTCAGCAAACCTGCGGGCCTATAAAAGTGACTTGGGCATCTTTTTTCTTCACTTCAAATTTTTTGCCTCCGAGTTTTTTCGCTCCTGTCGCTTGCTTTTCACCGTTTGTGCCTTTTTCTCGGTGCTTGTCGCTCATGTCACTGGTCTTGTCCCTCGTCATCCTCTTTGTGGTAGGTGGTCTTTCCTCTCTTTCCTTCTCATTTCCGTTTGTGTCTTTTCGCTATTTTATTGCATTTTGTTAGTTTAAGTTTTTGTTTTTTAGTTTTGGGTTGTTCTTCTTAATTTTTTTAGCCGGTCTAGTAGGTCCTTTTCGGCCTCAGGGATCGGCAAGGTTATCCCCTTGCATCCCTTGGTAGTTTCATGGTCGAATCTCCCCGTTAACCTATTTTTAGTTTTCGGCTCAAAACCCTAGTTTCAGACTTTCGAGGTCCGAAATAAAAAACTTCCTGGTGCCATCTTCAAAATTGGCCAAGTCTAGATTGTGTTCGGCATTGACGGTGTTTCAGCAATTTCACACTCCGAAAAAATCATCTCCTCCTGAATCCCAATGCCAGTGCAAAATTCCCAAGTTTGGACCCCTTTCAGCATTTCAGCCCTTTCGGACACTAAAACTACTTCACTCATCGAGATGACCGAGACCCTGCAAAGAGCCTTTTGGCCATTTCAGCCTTTCGGAGGTTTTAAAACCCTAGAAGTCCGAAAAGGCCGATTTCCCTGTTATAGTCTTCTAGGGTTTATTTTTAGTGTCTCTTTTTGTTCTGGTTTTTTTTCCTCGTGAAATGTTACTGATCCCACACTTTTGTTCCTTTGCAGATATGGCTGAGAAACTATTGGCATCTCCAGCAATGAAGTACCAGTTCAAAGGATAACACCCACCCTCTAAAGTAATAGATCTGTAGGCAGAGATTACAGATACAAACATCGGGCACGTAGAATGGAATGAGTACTTGACCAAGTGTGCTCAACAAGTGGGATGATCAGAGGACTGCACCTCCTTAATAAATTCATACTTGGTGAATGTTTCTACACACCCAGTTTCCATCCAGTCGATTGACCTAATAAACACATTGGCAAGCTGCTATGTGCCAGATGAAAGGATGGTGAAGAATAGTCTTGGTGAGGTAGTGTTGGATCTCAGGCCGGACAACATTGAGGAAGTATTTCACCTCCCCAAAGGAGTGGACAAGTTTTATAGCTTTACTGTGACTAAGGGGCAAGAGTTTTATAATAAGGACATGCAAAGAGCCCATAATATTGTCAATAATGACTATCTCAAGAAGTCGATGCCAAAGAAGAGGTTGGAAAGGATAGATACGAGGAGGGGATATATGAAAGAAGATATTCAAGTAGTAATAACAATGATAAGCAGATTATATGGATTGCCCAAGTCTCAATAATTGGAGCCCTGGATGATCTTCCTAATCCAGAAGATCAGAGAGAGACAGGCCAGATTTGATTGGGCCACTATTCTAAGTGATCGACTCGATGAATAATTGATTCAAGTAAAAATAGACCTGCATTTTTATATAACTTCATACATAGTGTACCTTCTTGTTGCAAGGGCTATATACCCTAGATTGACTAGGGTGGGAAATATTGGAGAAAAAAACACGTGGCCATTCAGGTTATATCCTTAGCTGATAAGAAAGGATTTCCTCGCACCTGAAAGCCCAAAGTACAGGATCGTTAATGATGCCTTTGTCTTTGCAATCATCCATTCCATTGAAGGGGACTATGCTAAAAGGTTATCAACAGAAGCAGCAACTAAAGTTAAAGCAATTGGAGCATTCTATATCCAATTTAGAACCTTCACATATATTCGGGTGGCCGACAGTACTTTGGCACCCAAGAAGCTCCCACGGTACCCAACTGATTGGGTGGTCCTCCTGGAAATTGCAAGGTAGTTATCTGATGCCCATGAGCACATTAAGCACAAGAAGACACATTGCTGGGACTTTCCCATTTCCATCAATGCCCATTGCGTGCCAAACATGAAAGTGTGCAAGTCATTGGTTGGAGAATGGGATGAATTCCCTTTGTCAACCTATAGTTTGGTCAGGCCACATTTTCACCCAATTGGAACCTACAGCCACATCACGGGGAGACACTATGTGCATGAGCTGCATGTGGAAGATCATTGGGCAAACTGTGTAGATGAATATGAGGCGAGGATCTGTGACTATTGTCGGATGAGTCTGGAGCTTGCACAAGGTGCCTTAATTGGCATTGAAAATATCACAAAAGGTAATAGAAGTGGATTCAAAAAAGATATTGGATTCAATTTACAATGCAGACAAAGTATATAATAGGGCTATCCTCAATACAAAGGTGGACAAAGATGAAAATGACAGCATGGACTTCAGAGCCCGACATGACATAAAACTAACAAAGATGTGGGTAGCCCATCCTTTCTCTATGCATGCCCTTCCCATGAAGCCAGTTCTAGAGAAATCATCTAATGGGGGAAATGGGGAGAAAAGACTTAAATCCCAATTTAAGGAAGAAACCCCTTTGAAGCCGAGAATAGTGTATAGGCATGAGAGACCCACAGCCTATGGATCAGCCATGCATTCCAAGGGCATGAAGAATAAAATGAGGGGAAGTGTGGCATCTCCTGAAAAGCATGCCCCAAGTGATCCTGACTCCCCAGGCATGGCCAGAAAAATGATGTTCAAAATAGTAGGACCCAATCCTACTGGAGTAAGCAAGGGCCATGTTTACAAATGGAAAGCAGGATCAGCTCCTACGCAGCTGGAGGATTTAACAGATGAAGATGAGGATGCACTAGATAATGTTCCCCTCATCAGGAGGACCTGATCAGCAAGGTTTCTAAAGAAAAGAACGGTAGGGGAAGATGATCCCAAGGATGGAAAAGGGGCTAGTTAGGCAAAGCCAATGAACTTGGATGCCCTGGGTGATGATGAGCTCCACATCTCTGATTTTGTAGGGCTGAATGGATTTCACGAGATGGTACAACAACCTCCTATGCAATTCACTAGTCTCTTTGGTGACTCTGTAGGGGATCCTCAAAAAGAAACCCAAGAGCAGAAAGATGAACAAGGGGAGACCCAAGAACAAGAGAAGGGCACGGAGCTGGAAAAGGATGCTCCACTTGAAGTTGTAGCAATGGTAGAGCTAGGTGCCTAGGTACCTCTAACTACATTAGTGCCACCTCCACCTCCATCTCACTCTTACCAAATGCCCGCCATTCCATCACAAGGGGTTTCATCCACTCCTTGGAGTGTCCCTTTGCCCCAACAAATACCTCATGTTTCATTTCCAACTCCCACTCCACCTGCCATCCTTACCATTCCGCTCATTTCCCCTACGCCTCCTCTTATCAACATTCCCCCTCAAGTCCACATAGATACAAGGCCTCAAGGTCCCCAAGAAGAAGAGAAGGAGATAGAAGACATAAGTGGGGATAAGGTGGAAGAAAATCATCTTGAGGAGTCTCAAACAGAAGAAGAGCCCCAAATAGAAGATGATAGACTCCGTACTGATACGGATGAGTAGATGGCAGATGAGCAGCATATTGCAGATGAGAAAACTATAGATGAGGAGGAGCATGAGCAAGAGAGAGAAGTATTAGAGCAGGAGTAGGAACTGGAGCAGGGCATAGAGATGGAGTAAGCTATTGAGCAAGAAGAGGAGATGGGTCAAGAAGAAGAAAATGTAGAAAAAGAGTTAATAATCCAGGGGACATCTTCGTCTACTCTCACTACCCTCTATACACCCCTAAATACATCCACCAAGCCCACATGGTTTACCAAGGAGGTACAACCTAGGAGAAGAACATATATGGATGATGATGTAGATGTGACTACTCTCGGGAACACCTTTCACCAGATGCCACTCATTCCCCAGGCCAGAAGAATGTCTTATGTGACACAGGATCAGGCGGGAAAGTGGAAAGCATAGGTGGTAGTTCCTAGCCTAGGGTTGAACAAGATTGAGATCACTCAAGATGATTATGTCCTCGAGGAGGTAGATTTCAAGGAGCCAACCCAGGAAGGTAGCAAGACTCTAGCTACCTTAGGTCTGAAGCATGCTCTGGGCTTCATGACAAAAGATGAGGAAAGAATAAAGGCCTTAGAATTGCAAAATGAGGCCATGAAGAAATTCATTTTGAAGATAGCGGGTCCTATTGACCCAGATAACCCCAAAGCCTCATTATAGGCAATTTTGGAGAAGAAGGGGGAAATAAATATAGATGTACCACATTCTTTTGTACAGGCTTGTGCTGACTAGAAGCTAAACTTCAAATACTTTGCTAAGATGTCTTTGAGGAGCATCTTGAGGCCGCTTAGGGGCATTCTGATTGGGGTCATTTCATTAGTTGATATCATGAGTAAAGAAGATGGGGTAGAAGAAATGATCCTCAAATGGTGCAAGGTTTTAGAAGATTTAAAGGTAATAAGGAAGCAACGTTTCCAAGTTTTGGTTAAGGTGTATGAGGGAGCTGAGCTCGACAATTTTGAGGAATGGATCCAAGGGATCATAGTGGCATTGGTAATGTTTGAAAAGGTTTTGGAGAAACTGAACAAAAGGAGAGATGACAGCATGGAATTTGTCAATTAGCTCCATGAGTTCTTTAAGCGGGTGGATTTAGATCTATATGAGGAAGATGATGATTAGACGATGCATCTCGTAAATGCCATCATTGGGCAATACATAGACATCTTCCAATATGTCAAAATGAAGGAAGACCTCCAGCAGATGTTTTACCAGAGGGAGGAAATTTAGAAAATGGTGATGAGGGAAGCATAAATCAAGGCCTTCCAGGAAGAACTATTTGCATTTCGCAATCAACAACAAGAAGTCCTGCAAGGCATTCAAACACCTAATTTTGAAGAAGTTTCAGAGGTAGTGGATAATTCAGGAAGGTGCATCTAGAAATCCTCCCAGTGCAGTAAACCCGCGGCCTAATAAATTGGCTAAGTATGAATAAGTTGTATATAGTTCAGTCAACACTTAGAAAATTTTGCTGCTTAGGAATTTTAGCTCTTTCAACCATATGGGGGTTTCAGACCGTGCCAAGTGCAACAAGTCTGAAAATGGAGAATGGAGGACTTAGCACTTAGTCAATTTTGCATCATGTTACTTTCGGATCAAGTGTCTGGTTTTGGGCATTTTTTAGTTCATCTGAAAGTTGACTCCAGTCATCTTAGAGATCTTTCTTCTAGTCATCTGGGATTTTTTCTTGGGGCCATTCATGCATGATTAGGGGATCTCCTGTAGTTAAAGCCACATGGAGCAGCCGAGGACAAGGATCAAGGGTGTAAACTCAAAGTTTACCATCTACATGCAGCTGTTCTATTCCCATTTTTGAGAGATTTAGGGCTCATTTTCTTGAAATCTTTGTAAAGCACGAGGTTCAATTACATGCTAGGGGAGTTTTGATTAGTTTTAGAGATAGTTTCTTTCATGTAATCTCTAGTTCCCAGTTTATTTCCTAGTTTCACGCAGCCGAAACCCTAGATGTGAAAATAAGAGAAGAGCTCTATAAATTGTAATAAAATGATGTAATGAGGGTCGACTAAATTATCAATACAAGTTATACAATTAGTGCTTCATTCGCAGTGTGATTTTTCTATTGTCTATGTGAAATTCATGAATGTGTGTTTTGCTCATTCTTTGTTTCAAAGAGCTGATTGTCTGTTTGATGATTTCAAGTCTGCGACCTCTTAATCTGGTGTTTGCTAGTATCATATTGCTCTGTTGTGATGAATCTCTGAGAAGATCTTTCTTTGGTGCCTAAAGATTAACTTGTCTCACATGTGCATGCATCTGGAGTGGCTTTGTGATCTGATGAGTTTTGACTTATCATACTTTGTCTACATTGTTTGAATTCCGTTGATGATTGCATCCGTCTAGCTGAAGATTGTGACATGATCTGATCTCTGTTGTGTGGGTTTTCTTCATCTTCTTGGTCTTTTAATTCGCATGGTGGTGTGACTGCTAGCATATGTCCATTAGGTTTCTTTCAGCATTTCCCTTCAATTTTCTCATTACTTTACTCTTTCTAACCTTACTTGCAAAGTCGCTTTCAATAGGTTAATTCAAATTAATATTGTTTGATTTCATAAATCTGAAAATTGAATCAAAAAGAGATATTGTGGAATCCTAAAGTTTTTTTTGCAGTTTCCCTTAAGAGAAGAACCAGCAAAGGCCTCCTTGATAAACAAATGCACATTTGTCTTCCATTGAGCTATCTGAGCGGTTGAGACCCAGCCATCCAAAACCTTGAGATTGATTCCGTCAATCTTCCAAGAGAGGGGTTTGTTCCTAGATATTCCTAGTTGTTGCCCTCGTGTAAAAGCGATGCTCAATAGAAGTGGCGCTAGAAGGAGGGCCCTCAAGAGGGACACCCCAGAATATTGGATCGTTCTCTCCCGAGAGATTCCAATGAGTCCTTAGATGTTCACCCAACAAAAGGGAGTTCCTTGAACTTATAGAGTTTTGCAGACCTCGCAGCAGCAAAACAAAACATAGAGAAGATACCTCAAATCATTCAGATCTTCCTCCAATTCCAACCATTGCTACCCCGCCTGTTGCTCCACCACCACCAGCTCCAATGGCATTTTTTGTAAATACCCAAAGTTCACCACTGGACTTGCAGGGATAGCTCCATCAGCTGCCCAAAAATCCTGAAAAGTTCTGCCCATGATTCATCTATGGAGAGTCTAGGACCACGGAAGAACACGTCCATGCATTCAAAGAATTGTGCAATCGAAAAGAGATTGCTCATCAAGACGTCGTGTGCCGCCTCTTCCCATACACACTAGGAGAGTTTGCATATAATTGGTATCTAAACTTACCACAAGGATCCATTACTACCTGGCATGAGTTTGAAACAAAATTCCTTAATCAATTCAATCTATATGTGGATCCGGCAACTCTCCATCACCAGTTCATTTCAGTAAGAAAGGACCTCAACGAATCTATCGCCATGTTCAACCACCATTTTCACAACATGTATCAGAAGCTTGAGGCTCCATACATGGTGTTGGTCGGTGCCGCCATACAAGTATACTTGCCCGCTAACGTCCATATTCCTGAAGAGATTGCCTCCAAGAGACATCGACACTCTGGAGAAAGTGTGTAACGAAGTCATTTTGTTCACTCAACAAATGGATCCGCAAGCAGGAGGAAGGTATGGTGTCCCACCTACATTGACAAACATGGTCACAACTGGTCCTTTCGCAGCAAACAATCAAGTACCAATGCACCAAACCCCAAAGATCAACCCAGTGCCAACTCCATATGTTGCTGCCCCACCTCTGACCATCACATACCCAGGGTATGACACACATAGGGCTGCCTTGTGCGAGAAAAAGGTCACTATCCCAAATGAACTAGACCAAGCCCTAGTCAATGAGTTGGATGCCATGAAGAAGATGCTATCCCAATTAACTGGGGAGATCACATGGATGAAGCTCAACCTAACTCCAAATCAAGGAAATCCCCCACGACCAGCTACTGCCCCGAATAATTACTCTCAGAATTAGAATCGTAGCTATGGCAGTTATAACAACAACAATAACAATAGTCGGGGAGGCTATGGGAATGGCTCTCAAGACAAGCAATTTGGACAACAAAGGATGAATAGGACTTGGAATAAACACCCAAAAAATGGTAGTATCCCCAAGGATAATGCTAATTTCTTTAGTTCATAAAAAATTGACTACATCCAAGGTCCCAATATGCATCAGCCATATTTCAAGTATAGGGGGGAGTATGATAATCAAACCTAGGATCCTGAGAGCTTCCAGGCTCATTTCAGTGCCATGGTGTTTGAGTCATATGATCTGAGTGCGGATGGAACTCCCGTCAATAGCACTTCAAAGGAAGAGTTCATTTTCCCATTCAACCAAGAGAGCCAACTAGAATATTCTGAGGCTCATGCTTTCCAAAATAGCAATAGAAATACCCACAATTTGAGAAGAAGAAGGGAGCCCTTGACGGATGGCATTCCTCCAAGTATGGAGCCCACTCCACCTGATCCTAGGGCCAACAATAACCCTATACCACCAAGGGGACCTAATACCACTACTGTCTAGACAACATCATATCAACCGATCGCATCAAAAGGCCCAGTTGGGGCCAACGAAAGGTATAGTACAGTAGAGGAATTGAAAAGGGTTAGAACAAACATGTCAATGTATGATATGTTGCAGAGTTGTCCCGCACAAAGGGAAGCCCTCCTAAAAACCCTGGATCATTCTAAGCTAGCTTCCCTGAGCAATAATGCCAACAATGTATCTAATGTGAATGCAACAAAGGCAATGCCGACCATGTTCAAAGATAGGGTCGAAGTGCCTCCATTCTTGCTCAGCCTCAAAATATTCAAAAAAAAACCTACACAACTACTTGATCGACTCAGTTGCTTCATGTAATGTGATGCCACTGTCTATATGCCGGAGATTAGGAATGAATCCTCAGCCAACTAATCGCGTGGTGATCCAGCTTGATAAAACGGAAGTCAAAGTCATTGGGGTTTTGAAGGACACATGGATTTAACTAACAGCTGACCCTAGGATCTAGGATTACATCGATGTTCATGTGGTGGATATCCTAGAAACCTACGACATGTTGCTCAGCCGGGAATGGACATGATCTTTGAGGGGTTGGTTCTCTACTAATTTTACCCAACTTTGACTGCCATGGAAGGGGCTCAACAATCAAATTAAGATTGATGCAGAGCCTAAACTCAAGTAGATGATAACAGAGTATAACACCCCGAATGAAGTTTTGTTTTCACAGGCCAATTTAGGAGTATATCATTTTTGACAAAGCCTTCACATTCAGCCTCAAAGGGGAAGAAGATTCTGATAACAGCCTAGTGCAAGGATTAATAGATGCCCATATTTCAAATGAAGTCTTCGCAGAATTCATAATAGGCATGACAAAGAACATGAGACACCTTGGCAGAGACGCTGACCCAAATATACTTATGTTACTAGGTTATTGTCACCTCCATCAGACCAATCATTCAGAATTTACCTGCCATGACTATCAAGTGGCGGTTATTCAGGTAGTCAGCCAGATGTCCGACACACCCCAACTTATTGAAGACACAATGAAGGGTTTAAAGGAGAAGGATCCCCCCTTTCATGAACAACCTAAGGTCCCTACAATAGAGGGTTTTTCACAAGATGAATGGAGGTCCTCTGATGATGGATGCTTGCCCCCATGCGAAAAAATATGGCACGAGGCCCAAGCAAAACAAAAAATGAAATGGGTCCCTCTGTCGAGAAGGGAACACCCTAATGAAGAGACATCAGGGACCCCAGAACCAAAAGACCTGTCTCCTCCCCCTGGTTCTGGCGAAGCCCAAGATAAGATACCTCCATCAAGAGTGATTCCAGAACCCCAAATCAAGAGATCCTTCAATAAGAATCACTCGGTCTGGAAACTTCATTTCGACAGATCCGAATGTAAGCTAGGAGCTAGGGCAGGGATCGAGTTAATCAACCCTTGTGGGGGCTCATATTATGTCACCTACTGGTTGTAGTTCCTTTGCACTAATAATGTTGCTGAGTATGAGGCTCTAGTTCAAGGTCTCCTCCTCGCGCATGAGAGAAAGGTAAAAGCAATTATCATGGAAGGTGATTGATAATTGATCATCTGATAGATCAAAAGCCAGTACTCCTATATGGATAAATGACTGATCTCATATCGCAACCATGTTTGGGATTTAATCAAAGATTTTGAAGCCTTCAGCATTCAAAGCATCCCAAGGAGAAGGAACACTGCTGCTGACGCTTTGGCAGTGTCTGCAAGTTCCTTGCAACCACTAGAGAAGTCTAAGTTGAAAAAGTTCTCCGTAGAAATTGTGGCTGTTCCCATTGTCCCTGATAACATAAAAAATTTTCAAGTATTTAATGATGGTCAAAAAATTCTAGAATTCATTATGAACATTGGGATCTTTGAAAAATAGAACATTGACGAAGAAGAAGGTGAAACAGAGGAGTCCGATGACTTGGGAATTTTGAACTTAAAAATAAATTCTATTTCGAAGGGCATGGTAGCTTTAGAAAGGATCTTTGATAAAGATGAACATGCTCGAGAAAGAGGGAAAACCCCAATAGTAAACGAAGATGATTGCGAGCTCTACAACTTGGGCACACAACTCAAACCTAGGGAGGTTCGTATAGGCAAGGTTGGCACACCAGAGGAAAAGAAATAGATGGTCGAGCTACTCACTGAGTACAAGGATGTCATAGCATGGTGCTACAAAGATCTGAAGACCTATGACCCCAGTGTCATAGCCCACAACATCCCACTGAACCCAGATGCTAAACCTTTCCACCAAAGGCAAAGATTGGTCAACCCAGTGATTGAACCAGTAATCCAAAATGAGGTACAAAAACTACTTGATGCCAAGATAATTTTTCCCATCAGGCATTCAACTTGGGTAGCCAACTTGGTCCCCATAAGGAAGAAAAGTGGAGAGGTTCGGCTCTGCATGGATTTTAGAAATCTAAACAGATCTTCTCAGAAGGACAACTACCCTTTGCCTTCTCTAGATGAAGTGTTACAAGTAGTCAACAGTTCTCAAATGATGTCCTTCTTGGATGGCTACTCAGGGTACAACCAAGTCATGGTAAAAGAAGAAAACCGCTTGAAGAAAACCTTCACTACAAAATGGGGAACATTTGCCTACCGCCGCATGCCATTTGGCCTAATCAACGTATGAGCTACCTTCCAATGGGCTATGGATGAGGCAGTCAAGGGTCTAGTCAACAAGTGCATCATTATATACATGGATGACCTCATAGTTTTCTCTAGGAATCGGGTGGACCACATCGGAGATCTGCAAAATTTTTTGAAGGGGTGTCGACGCTATGGGATTTCCTTGAACCCTAAGAAGTGCATTTTCGGGGTAACGCAAGGTAAACTCCTCGGGCATATTATATCCAAGATAGGTATCTTGATCGATCCTAAAAGGGTCGAAGCTATCCTTAAATTGGTCCCACCAAACAACAGGAAGGAATTGAAGTCTTTTTTCAGGAAAATCAACTTTGTCCAAAAATTTATTAGTGGTTTTGTAGAGATAGTGCGCCCCTTGAATGATATGTAAAAAAGGATGCTAAAATCAAATGGATTGCTCTGGCCAAAGGGGCGTTCGAGGAAATCAAGACATCCATTGCCACGGCTCTAGTCTTGGTCAGTCCTAATTATCTGCTACCATTTAAAGTCTACTCTTTTGCTTCAGAACATTCGTGGGTCGGGATCCTCACACAAAAGAAAGAAGGTGAAGATGAAAGACCAATTGCTTTCATGAGCTTCCCACTGAAGAATGCAAAGCTCAAATATCCTAGTTTGGACAAACAGTCTTTCACCTTGGTCAAGGCTATCAAAAAATTCAGACATTACATATTACGAAGTAAGGTCATTTCTATTGTTCTAGATCCAGCAGTCAAATCTTTATTACTGCAAAATGAACTCGGGGAACAAAGAGGCAAATGGATGGCAATATTGCAAGAGTTCGATATCGAGATACAACCAATGAAATTGGTGAGGGGTCAAGGCCTCACTAAGATGATAGCTGAAACAGAACAAGGATTGGTGTGCCAGGTGTACACCAATGAAGGAATAATCACTGATGTATGGTATCAAGACGTAGTCTACTACTTGTTGCAAAACTGTTGTCCAGATGGATTGAATGGTTCCCAACGAAGAGCACTTAAGAATAAGAGCAGTTCATACATGCTGAAAAATGGAAAACTCTACAAACACAATTATGACAGATTATATCTATGATGTTTGGACCGAACAGAAGTGGAGCTAGTTCTCATAGAATTTCATGATAAGTATGGTACGGGGCATGGATCAGCAAAAGCCACAACTCATCAAATGCATGTTGGACGAAAATCCCAAAGACTGGCACACCCAATTGAAATATGCTCTATGGACCGATTGGGTGAGAATAAAAAATGCCTTAGGGACCTCCCCCTACCAGTTAGTGTATGGTTTGCAGCCTGTCTTTCCAATGAACCTGAAAATACCAATCTTGAGATTCATGGATCAGTACATCGAGGGTGATCAGGATTGGGTGCAGATTTGCCTTATGAATTTGTTGAATCTTGAAGAAAAATGAGCTATGGCCTTGGAACACGTAGCCAAACACCAGGCTGTCGTCAAGCGATGGTTTGACAAAAGAGCAACCATAAAAGCTTTTCAAATTTTTGATTTGGTCCTAATGTGGGACAAAGCAAAAGAAAAACCAGGAAGCCACACCAAATTCCAATGTCTGTGGATAGGCCCATTCCAAATCGCTGAAATTTTGGGGGAAAATACCTTTCAGATTAGTTCTCTTGACGGAGTGTTGGTCCCGTTACCCATCAATGGCCAATTTCTGAAGCATTACTTTGGTTCTTAACCAGCCTATTGTGCTATATTGTAACTTTCTTGTATTATAGGGTCTTTTGTCTTTTCCTTTTTGTGTGTCTTGTCCTAGGTGTCTTTTGTTTAGGTCATTTTTTCTTTTTAGGGGGTATCTGCTGCTTTTAGAATTTTTGGTTTCACTCCAAGTGGTCCAAGTAAAAGATGTTGGTTTTTTAGTTGATATGATCTTCTGGTGTGATTCCACCTTGCAAAGGAGCTAAGCATTTTTTATCCCAAAGGAAGTAGTTTTTTCCAAGTCTTCCGAAAGAGTTCATCAGAATCAATCATCCTTGAACATAGAACACATAGTAAGAAGAGTTCCAAGTCATGAGTTTCCCATGATGATATATCAGTCAGGGTTAGAGAACTACTTACGATCATGGAGAAGATTGAAGGTCAGAACCCTTTCTCGACTCAAAAGGCAGACTAAAAAAGGAAAAGAGAAAATAAAAGAGGAACGCATAAAGACAAAGCCAAGAGATGCTCAAAACCAGGGTGGCACAGTCTAAACACCGCCCTGGTTTTCAAAAAAAAAAGAAAGAAAATGAGAAAAGGATGACTGCTGGCTACTTCACACTTGGTGTTAGCCTATAGACAAGCAAATTAGAAGCAAGGTCATTGATGACAAAAGATTCAAAGGCTAAAGCAAACAAGTCTAAGAGCCCTCTAAGGAAGTTTAAAACTTCCATTACAACTCATCTGTAGTTGCAGAGGGGTGATTTTAGCAACGTCTACTCGGGCTATGAACGCCCGTCAGGTAGTAGAGCAAGGTTAAAGTGACTTACAATCAACTTTTGATTGGATGGTAGTGAACTGGCTGTGACTGGTGGATGGTCAAGGGAGACTCATGCCAGGGGACTCTTGGAGAATGAATACACTACACACACACTGGATGCAGAGGTTATGGTGGTCTTAATTCAAGTAACACGGAAGGATCTTCTTCTGCTTGAAATCTTGGCACTTCTCTCCTTGAAAATGGGATTCCGTGGAGGTTAATTTGGCTTTGAGAGCCCGTCCTATTTCCTTCCTTTTTTTGTTTTGGCTATTTGTTGTGGTCCCACAACCATGCCCCCTTTACAGCCCTTACAGCTTAAAGTGGGACCCCCTTTTTGTGCCTTTTGTCTTTTTTTTTTTTTAATAGTTTTTTAGAGGTCAGTTTCTTTTCCTTGTTCATTTTTCGGCCCTTTCGGCCTTTTCGGCCCTTTCGACCTTGTTTGTTTTTTTCATCTTTCGGAGGTCCGAAAGAGTGACCAATGAAGTCATCTCCCTTTCAGACTTTTCAGACATCTAGGTGTCCGAAAGTCTGACCCGTTGGACCTATCGGTATTGTCGGCCTTTTGGAGGTTCTATAACCTTGAAAGGTCTGAAAGGCCGACCCACAGGGTCACTGACATTAGCAAACCCACAGGCCTATAAAAGTGACCCGGGCATCTTTTTTCTTCACTTCAACTTTTTCGCCTCCAAGTTTTTTCGTGCCTGTCACTTGCTTTTCATCGTTTGTTCCTTTTTCTCAGTGCTTGTTGCTTGTGTTGCTGGTCTTCTCCCTCGTCATCCTCTTTGTGGTAGGTGGTCTTCCCTCTCTTTCCTTCTCATTTTCGTTTGTGTCTTTTCGTTGTTTTGTTGTGTTCTATTAGTTTAGGTTTTTGTTTTTTAGTTTCGGGTTGTTCTTCTTAGTTTTTTTGGCCGGTCTAGTCGGCCCTTTTTGGCCTCAGGGATCGGCAAGGTTGTCCCCTTGCATCCCTTGGCAGTTTCGTGGTTGAATCTTGCCGTCGGACCCTTTTTTGAGTTTCAACTCAAAACCCTAGTTTCAAACTTTCGGGGTCCGAAATAAAAAAATTCTTAGTGCCATCTTCAAAATTGGCCAAGTCTAGACCATGTTCGGCGTTGACGGTGTTTCAACAATTTCACACTCTGAAAAAATCATCTCCTCCCGAATGCCGATGCCGGTGCAAAATTCCCAAGTTTGGACCCCTTTCAGTGTTTCGGCCCTTTTGAACACCGAAAATAATTCACTCGCCGAGATGACCGAGACGCTACAAAGAACCTTTCAGCCATTTCAGCCTTTCAGAGGTCCAAAAACTCCGGAAGTCCGAAAAGGCCGATTTCCCTATTATAGTCTTCTAGGGTTTGTTTTCAGCATCTATTTTTGTTCTGGTTTTTTTTCCTCATGAAATGTTACTGATCCCACGCTTTTGTTCCTTTGTAGATATGGCTGAGAAACTATTGGCATCTCCAGCAATGAAGTACCAGTTCAAAGGATACCACCGCCCTCTAAAGTAACAGATCTGCAGGTAGAGATTATAGATACAGACATCGGGCACATAGAATGGAATGAGTACTTGACCAAGTGTGCTCAACCAGTGGGATGATTGGAGGACTGCACCTCCTTGGTAAATTCATACTTGGTGAATGCTGTTGCACACCTAGTTTCCATCTAGTCGGCTGACCTAATAAACACACTGGCAAGCTACTATGTGCCAAATGAAAGGATGGTGAAGAATAGTCTTGGTGAGGTAGTCCTGGATCTTAGGCTGGACAACATTGAGGAAGTATTTCACCTCCCCAAAGGAGTGGACAAGTTTAATAACTTTACTGTGACTAAGGGGCAAGAGTTTTATAATAAGGACATGCAAAGAGCTCATAATATTGTCAATAATGACTATCTCAAGCAGCCGATGCCAAAGAACAGGTTGGAAGGGATAGATATTAGGAGAGGATATATGAAAGAAGATATTCAAGCATCAATAACAATGATAAGTAGGTTATATGGACTGCCCAAGTCTCAGCAATTGGAGCCCTGGATGATCTTCCTAATCTAGAAGATCAGAGAGATATAGGCCAGATTTGATTGGGCCACTATTCTGAGTGATCAGCTTGATGAACAATTGATCCGGGTAAAAATAGACCCACATTTTTATATGACTTCATACATAGTGTACCTTCTCGCTGCAAGGGTTGTATACCCTGGATTGACCAGGGTGGGAAATATTGGAGAACAGAACATGTGGCCATTCACGTTATATCCTCAGCTGGTAAGAAAGGATTTCCTCGCACCTAAAAGCCCAGAGTACAGGATCGTTAATGATGCCTTTGTCTTTGCAATCATCCGTTCCATTGAAGGGGACCATGCTAAAAGGTTATCAGCAAAAGCAGCAGCTAAAGTTAAAGCAATTGGAGCATTCTATATCCAATTTAGAACCTTCACATATATTCGGGTGGCCAGCAGCACTTTGGCACCCAAGAAACTCCCACGGTACCCAACTGATCAGGTCATCCTCCTGTAAATTACAAGGCAGTTATCCGATGCCCACGAGCACATTAAGCACAAGAAGAAACATTGCTGGGACTTTCCCATTTCCATCGGCGCCCATTACGTGCCAGACATGAAAGTGTGCAAGTCATTGGCTGGAGAATGGGATGAATTCCCTTTGTCAACCTATAGTTTGGTCAGGCTACATTTTCACCCAATTGGAACCTACAGCCACATCATGGGGAGACACTATGTGCATGAGTTGCATGTGGAAGATCATTGGGAAAACTGTGTAGATGACTATGAGGTGAGGATCTGTGACTATTGCCGGATGATTCTGGAGCTTGCACAGGGTGCCTTGGCATTGAAAATCTTGCAAGAGGCAATAGAAGTGGATTCAAAAAAGATATTGGATTCAATTTACAATGCAGACAAAGTATATAACAGGGCTATCCTCAATACAGAGGTGGACAAAGATGAAAATGATAGCATGGACTTCAGAGCCTGACATGTCATAAAACTAACAAAGACGTGGGTAGCCTGTCCTTTCTCCATGCATGCCCTTCCCATGAAGCCAGTTCTAGAGAAATCATCTAAAGGGGGAAAGGGCGAGAAAAGACTTAAACCCCAATTTAAGGAAGTAGCCCCTTTGAAGTCGGGAATAATGTACAAGCATGAGAGACCCACAACCTATGGATCAGCCACGCATTTCAAGGGCATGAAGACTAAAATGAGGGGAAGTGTAGCATCTCCCAACAAGCCTATCCCAAGTGATCCCAACTCCCCAGGCACGACTAGAAAAATGAAGTTCAAAATAGTAGGACCCAATCCTGCTGGAGTAAGCAAGGGCCATGTTTACAAATGGAAAGCAAGATCAGCTCCTACACAGCTGGAGGATTTAGCAGATGAAGATGAGGATGCACTGGATAATGTTCCCCTCATCAGGAGGACCCGATCAATAGGGTTTCTAAAGAAAAGAAGGGTAGGGGAAGATGATCCCAAGGATGGAAAAGGGGCTAGTCAGGTAGATTCAATGAACTTGGATGCCCTGGGCGATGATGAGTTCCACATCTCTGATTTTGTAGGGCTGAATGGATTTCATGAGACAGTAAAACAACCTCCTATGAAATTCACCAGTCTCTTTGGTGACTCTGTAGGGGATCCTCAATAAGAAACCCAAGAGCAAAAAGATGAACAAGGGGAGACCCAAGAACAAGAGAAGAGCACAGAGCTAGAAAAGGATGCTCCACTTGAAGTTGCAGCAATGGTAGAGCCAGGTGCCTAGGTACCCCTAACTACATTAGTGCCACCTCCACCTCCATCTCACTCTTCCCAAATGCCCACCATTCCATCACAAGGGGTTTCATCCACTCATCAGAGTGTCCCTTTGCCCCAACAAATACCTCCCTTTTCATTCCCAACTCCCACTCCACCTGCCATCCCTACCATTCCACTTGTTTCCCCTATGCCTCCTCTTATCAACATTCCCCCTCAAGTCCACATAGATACAAGGCCTCAAGGTCCCCAAGAAGAAGAGAAGGAGATAGAAGACATAAGTGGGGATAAGGTGGAAGAAACTCATCTTGAGGAGTCTCAAACGAAAGAAGAGCCCCAAACAGAAGAGGATAGACTCCGTACTGATATGGACGAGCAGATGGTAGATGAGCAGCATATTGCAGATGAGAAAACTACAGACGAGGAGGAGCATGAGCAAGAGAGAGAAGTATCAAAGCAGGACTAGGGCATAGAGATGGAGCAAGCTATTGAGAAAGAAGAGGAGATGGGTCAAGAAGAAGAAAATGTAGAAAAAGAGTTAATAATCCATGGGACATCTTCATCTACTCTCACTACCCTCTATACGCCCCTAAATACATCCACCAAGCCCACATGGTTTACCAAGGAGGTACAACCTAGGAGAAGAACATATATGGATGATGATGTAGATGTGACTACTCTTAGGAATGCCTTTCACCAGATGCCACTCATCCCCCAGGCCAGAAGAATGTCTTATGTGACACAGGATCAGGCAGGAAAGTGGAAAGCATAGGTGGTAGTTCCTAGCCCGGGGTTGAACAAGAATGAGATCACTCAGGATGATTATGTCCTTGAGGAGGTAGATTTCAGGGAGCCAACCTAGGAAGGTAGAAAGACTCCAGCTACCTTAGGTCTGAAGCATGCTCTGGGCTTCATGACAAAAGATGAGGAAAGAATAAAGGCCTTAGAATTGCAAAATGAGGCCATGAAGAAATTCATTTTGAAGACAGCGGGTCCTATTGACCCAGATAACCCCGAAGCCTCATTACAAGAAATTTTGGAGAAGGGGGAAATAAATATAGATGTACCACATTCTTTTGTATAGGCTTGTGCTGACTAGAAGCTAGACTTTGAATACTTTGCTAAGATGTCTTTGAGGAGCATCTTGAGGCCGCTAAGGGGCATTCTGATTGGGGTCATTTCATTAGTTGATATCATGAGTAAAGAAGATGGGGTAGAAGAAATGATCCTCAAATGGCACAAGGTTTTAGAAGATTTAAAGGTAATAAGGAAGCAACGTTTCCAAGTTTTTGTTAAGGTATATGAGGGAGCTGAGCTCGACTATTTTGAGGAATGGATCCAAGGGATCATAGTGGCATTGGCAATGTTTGAAAAGGATTTGGAGAAACTGAACAAAAGGAGAGATGACAGCATGGAATTTGTCAATCAGTTGCATGAGTTCTTTAAGGGACTAGATTTAGATCTATATGAGGAAGATGATGATCAGATGATGCATCCCATAAACACCATCATTGGGCAATACATAGACATCTTCCAATATGTCAAAATGAAGGAAGACCTCCAGCAGATGTTTTATCAGAGGGAGGAAATTCAGAAAATGGTGATGAGGGAAGCAGAAATCAAGGCCTTCCAGGAAGAACTGTTTGCATTTCAAGATCAATAGCAAGAAGTCCTCCAAGGCATTCAAATGCCTAATTTTGAAGAAGTTTCAGAGGTAGTGGATAGGTTCAGGAAGGCGCATCTAGAAATCCTCCCAGTGCAGTAAACCTGCGGCCTAATAAATTGGCTAAGTATGAATAAGCTGTATATAGTTCAGTCAACACTTAGAAAATTTTGTTGCTGAGGAATTTCAGCTCTTTCAGCCATATGGGGGTTTCAGAGCTCGCCAAGTGCGACAAGTATGACAAGTCTAAAAATGGAGAAAGGAGGACTTAGCACTTAGTCAATTTTGCATCATGTTACTTTCGGATCAAATGTCAGGTTTTAGGCATTTTTTGGTTCGTCCGAAAGTTGACTCCAGTCATCTCAGAGATCTTTCTTCCAGTCATCTAGGCTTTTTTCTTGGGGCCATTCATGCATGATTAGGGGATCTCCTATAGTTAAAGCCACATGGAGCAGCCGAGGACAAGGATCAAGGGTGTAAACTCAAATTTTACCATCTACATGCAGCTATTCTATTCCCATTTTTGAGAGATTTAGGGCTCATTTTCTTGAAATCTTTGTAAAGCACGAGGTTCAATTTTGTGCTAGGGGAGTTTTGATTAGTTTTAGAGATAGTTTCTTTCATGTAATCTCTAGTTCCAAGTTTATTTCCTAGTTTCATGCAGTCGAAACCCTAGCTGCAAAAATAAGAGCAGAGCTCTATAAATTGTAATAAAATGATGTAATGATGGTCGACTAAATTATCAATACAAGTTATACAATTAGTGCTTCATTTGCAGTGTGATTTTTTTGTTGTCTATGCAAAATTCATGAATGTGTGATTTGCTCATTCTTTGTTTCAAAGAGCTGATTGTCTGTTTGATGATTTCAAGTCTGCGACCTCTTAATCTGGTGTTTGCTAGTATCATATTGCTCTGTTGTGATGAATCTCTGAGAAGATCTTTCTTTGGTGCCTAAAGATTAACTTGTCTCACATGTGCATGCATCTGGAATGGCTTCGTGATCTGATGAGTTTTGACTTATCATACTTTGTCTGCATTGTTTGAATTCCATTGATGATTGCATCCGTCCATGTGAAGATTGTGACATGATCTGATCTTTGTTGTGTGGGTTTTCTTCATCTTCTTGGTCTTTTAATTTGCATGGTGGTGTGACTGCTAGCATATGTGCGTTAGGTTTCTTTCAACATTTCCCTTCAAGTTTGTTGTTACTTTACTCTTTGTAACCTTACTTGCAAAGTCGCTTTCAATAGGTTAATTCAAATTAATATTGTTTCATTTCTTAAATCTGAAAATTGAATCAAAAAGAGATATTGTGGAATCCTAAAGTTTGTTTTGTAGTTTCCCTTAAGAGAAGAACCAGCAAAGGCCTCCTTGATAAACAAATTCACATTTGTCTTCCATTGAGCTATCCGAGCGGTTGAGACCCAGCCATCTGAAATCTTGAGATTGATTCCGTCAATCTTCCAAGAGAGGGGTTTGTTCCTAGAAATTCCTAGCCGTTGCCCTCATGTAAAAACAATGCTCAACACTACCCTTGATATGTTTTGAATGCAAAGTGATTGTTCATATTGCTGCAAGATGTCATGACATGAAAGATGATGAGAAAAAAAATGAAAGATCAATTGAAAGGAATAATGAGAAAAGAAATTACCAAGATCATAGAGATAACCGATAATATGGAAAGAAAGACAACTGAGACTACAAAGATAAAGGCAAGAAGGAATGCTACCTAGTTGAAAATGAAGATGATGACACCGAGACTGAAACTGATGAAGACATAGAAGTGGTATTTGTTGTATTGAAGGAAGATTCCGAAGAAGAAGAAAGGTATGTTGAAATAGATTTTATTTCTAAAGTTAGCAAAAATGATACTTGGATCATTAATAGTGGGTGCCCACATTATATGAATGGTGATGAAGAAAAATTTGAATATCTTGCACATTATAATGGTGGATCTATGAAAATGGGAAATGATATACCTTATCTAGTGAAAGGTACATGGTCTATATTATTGAATAATAAGACTAGATGTGAAAATGCATATTGGGTGAAAGGACTTAACTATAATCTGTTGAGTGTAGCACAACTAAATAACACTGGTTAACGAGTTGTATTTGAGAATAGAAAGGTGAAAATATATGATGAGATTGGAAAATTGATTGGTATTGGTGAACAATCAAAAGGTAACTTATTCAATTTCAACAATGTTGAAACGTCTTGTTTGTTGGCTAAAAATGAAGATGTTTGGCTATGGCATAAGAGGTTATGTCATATGAACTTTGACAACATGGTTAAAATCAGTAAGTAAAGGAAAGTTAGAGGTCTACCGAGCTTATCTAAACCTGACCATGTAATGTGCAAACAATGTCAAATGGGTAAGATGTCAAATTCTAGTTTCTAGAGAAAACATTACTCATCTAATGCTATTTTGGAGTTAGTTCATACTAACTTGTGTGGTCCAATGAGAACTCAGAGTTATTATGCAAACATATATTTTATCTTATTTGTTGATGATTTCTCTAGGATGATGACTGTCATGTTGTTAAAAGAAAAATTAGAAGCTTTCAAAATGTTTAAATGGTACAAAGCAAAAGTGGAAAGAGAAACTAGTAAGGAACTGAAATGCTTAAGGTCAGATAGAGGTGGTGAATTTATTTTTGACAAGTTTACTAATATTTGTAATGAGCATGGAATAAAAAGACAGGTATTTTCACCGAGGACACCCCAACATAATGGGATTGCTAAAAGGAGGAATAGATCAATTGTTGATTGTACTAGAACACTGATGATTGAAAAAGATGTTGCAAAAATGTATTGGAGAGAAGCTATTAGTGTCGTTGTTTACACACTGAATTGAGTTCAACTAAAGAAAGAATGAAACAAGACACCTTATGAGCTATGGTATGGTTACACACCTAATGTGAGTTATTTCAGAATATTTGGAAGTAGATGTTACATTATGAAAGATGATAGAAATAACAAAATTTGATTCAAAAGGTGATGAAGGGATATTTATAGGCTACTCTACTAAAAGCAAGGCTTATAAATATTTGAACAAGGCTACTAAAAAAATGATTGAAAGTGAAAATGTGAGAGTTGATGAGTTTGTAGAAAAGAATGAAAAAGGAATCAGAAGACTATGGTAGATTTGTTTATATTGAGGAACCTAAAACTCTACTTGAGAAAAAGCCTGACATTACCGAGAAATAAAATAATGCTACTAAGCAACAGTCTATACAAATCGAACAACAACAAATAGTTACTGATGAGAATGATGATCATGCACCGAGTGGAGAACATATTGAAGAACTGAGATCGGAACATGTACTTGCAAAGTATGTGAGAAGACACCCATCCAAAAGATCAAATAATTGGAGACAAAAGAGAAGGAATGATGACTCGAAGTAAGTTAAGGAACAACACATGTTTAGTTTGTGACTTGAGCCTAAAATTGTTAGAGATGCATTGAAAAATGATGAATGGATCAAGGCAATAAATGAAGAGATTGAACAAATGTAGAAAAATAAGACATGAACATTGGTACCGAGACCAAAAGACAAAAATGTTATTGGAACTAAATGGATATTCATAAATAAATTGAATGAGAATGGAGATGTAACAAGGAACAAAGCAAGACTAGTTTTCAAAGGTTATGCACAAGAAGAAGGAATTAACTATGGAGAAAATTTTGCACCCATTGCTAGACTTGAAGGAGTAAGAATACTACTCGCATATGCTTCTTACAAATGATTTAAGGTATATCAGATGGATGTGAAATCTGCATTTGTGAATGGAATACTTGAGGAAGAGGTATACATTGAACAACCTGAAGGTTTTGTTGATCCTAATCACAGGAATATGGCATGTAAGCTACACAAGACATTATATGGACCGAAACAAGCACCAAGAGCATGGTATGAAAGACTATATTCTTATCTCATAAGAATTGAATTTGTTAGAGCAAGTGACAACATCAATTTGTATTTGAAATGTGAAATTGATTATAAGATTCTTATTGCTGAAATATTTGTTGATGATATCATAATTGGAGGTCATGATAACTTATGTAAGTCTTTTGCTGATGAAATGAGGAAAGAGTTTGAAATGTCGATGTTTGGTGAGATCAAGTTTTTTGTTGGTTTGCAAATATTACAACAGAAGGAAGGTATATACATCACACAATCTAAGTACATCAAAGAAGTGTTGAAGACATTTGATATGGAAGATTCAAAACCAATTGGTACACCTATGGTCACTGGATGCAAGATGACAAAGGATGACAAGTCAACCAAGGTAAACCAAACCTTATATAGATCAATGATTGGCAAGTTAATGTATGTTGTGCATAGTATACCAGATATTGCACATGCAATTGGAATTGTAGCTAGATTCTCTACTAATCCTAAAGAATCACACATGACTGCTGTGAAAAGAATTTTGAAATACTTGAAGAACACTAAAAATTATGGACTATGGTATAAGAAAGAAGACAATTTTGAACTAAAAGATTACACTGATGCTGATTGGACTAGAAACATTGATGATAGAAAAAACACTACAGGTGGAGCATTCTTTTTGGGAGAAAGATTGGTAACTTGAACAAGTAAGAAACAATGATGCATTTCAAAGTCTACTGCTGAAGTAGAGTATATTGTTGCTACTACTAATTGTTCAATTATTGCATGTATAAAGCAACTATTGGAAGGTATGAATGAGGAGATCACTAATCCAGTGATAATACAAGTGCTATTAATATTTCAAAGAATCTAGTGATGCATGCAAAAACAAATCACATATATATTAAGTATCACTATTTGAGGGATAAAGTTCAACAAAAGCAAGTCAAATTGGAATATGTGAAGTCACAAGAGCAACTTGCTAATATATTTACAAAACCCTTACCGAATGATACATTTGAATACTTGAGAAGTAGATTAGGGGTTCATCCCCTATCTAACAGTCACTAAGGTGATATGAGGTTGCATCAACCTGTACTTTATCATAATATCTAATGATGTTGATGCATGATGTTCACACTTTGGAATTCCTAAGGTTGTGAAGATGGAAGATAAGCTAAAATTTAATATTTGTATATGCAAGGTACAATAATCAACACTGAATAATAGCGATACTGAAGAGCTGATTATTTTCTTTTTGGAATTATTGTCAAAGAGAGAGATTGCATGAAATATTCAAGAAAAATCTACAGGGAGAGAGATTACATGTAGGGAGAAATATGATCAGGAAACATTGGAGAGAGTTACATGAGATATCAGTTAGAAATGAAGTTAACCAAAAGGGAGAGACATTGATGCTGTGCAGTGATTAAATATATTAAATGCATAAGCTAGGGAGAGATTACTGAGTCACAACCTATATAGATAGAGTTGTAGACATATGTTTGGTATTCTATGGCATATTCATATTGTGTTGCCATCAATGCCAAAGGAGAGATTGATAGACTACAGATGATTGAATACTTTAAAGGGAGAGATTGTTATACTACAAAGGTATATGTGACACATTAAATCTATTATTATATTGTCATTGATGTCAACTAGTTTTAACTGTACTTATCATGGTTGTTACAAACATCTGAAGAAGGTATAATGGTGAAGGAATGAGATATTAACATGAAGATGAGATATATGAACAAGATATGAGTATGGTATTCATTGGGTAACTTAATTAGTCTATAATAGTATGTTAGTGATTTTATTGTATTACATAATTCTGTTAAGAATTAAAGATCAAGAATGAACAAGTTTATGTGGTCGGTAAATGAAGAACTTAGTATACATCGAGTAGAAACAGTGTACACCGAGCAAGTGAAGTGTAAACCGAGTATAGTATTAATCGAGTTAGAAGTCACTGACACATCACAGTATTGACCGAGTGAAAGAAATAAAATGGAACATGTGAGTGCCGAATAAAGATGATGAGCTGGACAAATATGGATGATTCTGAGGTTAAAGATAAAGTTTTTAATGAAGAATCTATGATTGACAAAATTCAATGATAATCAGATGATCTAGAATGAAACGTGTTTGAGGTACAAGTTTCGAGGAAGGTTGAAGTGACAAAATCAACGATGGAGATTAAGAGGCAAAAGCTATGGATGAGAAGAAAATAGTTTATCATGTCTATAAAAGGAGATAAGATATTCATAATGAAAG